>PVIW01005251.1:0-110777 GCA_004026585.1 Noctilio leporinus | reverse complement strand
CAAAAAAGGGATGGATGTAATACAACAACAATAAAAGTAAAAAAAGAAAAAAAATGTCATTGGGATCTTGATAGGAAATAAATAAATAAATAAATAAAAATGTTTTTTTGAGGTAGCCATCTTGCTCTTGTCACGTGCTGGTGTTGGAGGACCCTCCCTGCTTCAGATTTACCAACAGCACCAATCAAGAAAAGGTAGCCAAACTTCAGGCTCAGGTCTGGATAGGGGGCAAGAGCAAAGCTCGCAGAAAGAAGAAGGTGGTGCGTAGAACAGCAATAGCTGATGACAAAAAACTTCCGATTTCTCTTAAAAAACTGGCTGTGAATAACTGAGCTGGTACTGAAGAGGTAAACATGATTAAAAATGATGGAACAGTTATTCATTTCAACAATCCCAAAGTCCAGCTTCCCTTTCTGCTAACACCTTTGCAATTATGAGTCATGCAGAAACCAAACCAATCACAGAAATGCTTCCTGGAATATTAAGTCAGCTAGGAGCTGACAGCTTAACAGGTCTTAGGAAGTTAGCTGAACAGCTCCCTTGGCAAGGGTTGGAGAGCAAAGCACCAAAACCAGAAGACACTGATGAGAAGGATGATGATGTTCCAGATCTCACAGAAAGTTGTGATGAGGCATCAAAGAATAAAGCTAACTAAAACTTTCTGTTTTTTTCGAAGCTGGCATAAACTAGATTTAAGATCAGCTATGTGGCTCCAAAGTTTTACAGACACGAACATCAACTGTTACTAGTTCAGTATTATAAATATTTTGTATATTAATAATGCTGTTTGTTCAGCATTTTTTAGTCATTTGATTTTGCATTTTGCACTTCCTCCCAGAATCTATTCTTTTAGTCAAAATATGAAGTATTGGCGTAGCTTTAAAAAAAAGTTTCTTAATGTTTATTGATTTGAGAGAGACAGACAGACAGACAGAGACAGAGAGGCATCGATGTGAGAAACACTGACTGGTTGCCTCCCATACATGCCCTGACTAGGAGTTGAAGCCCCAAACTTTTGGTGTACGGGATGATACTCTAACCAACTGAGCCACACTAGCCAGGGCAATTTTTTTTCCCTGGCTGGTGTGGCTCAGCAGATTGAGTGCTGGCCTATAGACCAAAATGTTGCCAGTCTGAGTCCCAGTCAGGGCATATGCCTAGGTTGTGCGCCAGGTCCCCAGTTTGGGGGTGTGAAAGAAACAACTGATCAAAGTTTTCTCTTCTCTCTTTCCCCCTCCCTTCCTCTCTCTCTAAAAAATAATATAAAATCTTAAAAAAGAATTTATTTTAATAAAGAGTAACTAACCCTGGCCAGTATAGCTCAGTTGGTTGGAGTGTCATCCCGTAAACCAAAAGATAGCGGGTTTGATTTCCAATCAGGGCACAGCCCAGGCTGCAGGTTCAATCCCTGGTCAGGGCTCATACAAAAAGGCAACCAATAGATGTTCTCTCTCTTTCTCCCCAAGGCAATAAAAATATATCTTTGCGTAAGGATAAATAAATAAATATTAACTATAAATTAAGAGAGAGTACTGGCACTTGAAGAGTTAAACAAATCATCTAATTCTAATGAATAGCTATTTACTGAATACAGTAAGCCTAGGCATTAGTATTTTTTAATGCTCTCCAGGTGTTTCCAATGTGTAGATGGGGGTAAGAACCACTGTTAAAAGTACTGTTCTATGCAACAAGATGTAAACTAACCCCCCCCCCCAAAAAAAAAAGAGTAAGGAAACTACTGACTGATAGCAAACCAAAGGTATCTAGACCTACCTAAGCATGGACAATACAGAACCCCCCCTATTTCATCTGCAATTACCTACACGTACGTGTAAAGAACTCCACAAGAAGAGCAACAGGGATGCACAATGAAGACAAAAAGGCCTTAGGTTTATCTTCATTTACACTAGAGAATCAACATAATTTTTATTTATATCTGTAAGTTCCAATAATTAATGAATTATAAACTTCAGACAAGAAATCTTTCTTAAAAATGTTAAAATTTGTACTCCTAAAAAGTGTACAAGAATATACTAAAAACTTCTACATGGCAAAAAAGAAATCTATAAAAGTCAAAAGACAAATGACCAATTAAAAAACACGCTTCCAGCCCTGGCTGGTAGCACAGTGGATAAGGCGCTGGCCTGCGAACCCAAAGGTCGCAGGTTTGATTCCCCAGCCAGGGCACATTAACAAGGTTGCAAACCAGGTCTCCGGTCAGGTCTGTGGCTGGAGGCAGGTGAAACGCAGCCATATATTGATGTTTCTCTCCCTCTCTGCCTCTCTCCTTTCCCCTCTTTCTAAAAATAATGAAATAAAATCTTAAAAAAAAAAAACACGCTTCCAATACCTGAGACTGAACAAAAGGTTAAAAACTGCAATACACCAAAAGCTCTTACAAAAGAGGAAAACAAATGATCAATACACCCTTAAAAGACAATAAGCCCTGCTGGTAAGGCTCAGTGGACTGAGGTTTGGCCTGCACACCAAAAGGCTGCCAGTTTAATTTCCAGTCAGGGCATATGTCTAGGTTGCAGACCAGGTCTCCAGTTGGAGGGCATGGGAAAGTCAACTGATCAACGTTTCTCTCCCTTGCTTTCTCCCTCCTTTTCCCTGTCTATGAAAATAAGTAAATGAAATGGGGTTTTTTGTTGTTGTTTTTTTTAAAAAGACAACCTAAGAAAGGAAATTCATTACTTTTTTACCAGACTGACAACAATGCAAAAGACACGTAATACACAAACTGCAAGGATGAGGGGAAGCAGATGTACTACTGGTTCAAACCTTCTTGAAAGCAGTCTGGCGATTATGTATCAAAATGTAATGTGTGCAACTCAACAACAAAGATGACCAACCCAATTTAAAGATGAGCAAAGGACATAAATGGATATTTATCCAAAGAAAATACATAAATGGCCAAAAACACATGTAAAGATGCCCAACATCATGAGTCATTAGAGAAACAGAAATCAAAATCACAATGAGCCCTGGCCAGTTTGGCTGAATTGTTGGGCAAGCAGAAGGGTTGTGGGTCTGATTCCCAGTCAGGGCAGCACATGCTTAGGTTCTGGGTTTGGTCCTGGTCAGCAACCAATCTTTCTCTCTCACATTGATGTTTCTTTCCCTCAGTTTCTCTCTACCGTCCCCCCTCTCTAAAATTACTAAACATGTCCTCGAGTGAGGATTAAGAAGAAAAAACAGCTTTTCACAAAGATGGTGCTGAACTTTTCATGAAGATGGTGCGGAAAGCAAAGAAGGAAGCTCCTGCCCCTCCCAAAGCCAAAGCTAAGGCAAAGGCTTTGAAGGCAAAGAAAGCAGTGCTAAAAGGCATCCACAGCCACAAAAAAAAAAAAAGAAGATCCGCACGTCACCCCCTTTCGGAGGCCTAAGACACTGTGGCTCGGGAGGCAGCCTACATATCCTTGGAAGGGAGCCCCCCAGGAGAAACAAGCTTGATCACTACGCTATCATCAAGTTCCCAGACTACTGAGTCAGCCATGAAGAAGATAGAGGACAATACACTGTGCTCATTGTGGATGTCAAGGCCAACAAGCACCAGATGAAGCAGGCTGTGAAGAAGCTCTATGACATTGATGTTGCCAAGGTCAACATCCTGATCAGGCCTGATGAAGAGAAGAAGGCATACATTCTACTGGTTCCAGACTTTGATGTTTTGGACGTTACCAACAAAATTGGGATCATCTAAACTGAGTCCAGCTGGCTAATTCTAAATATAAGAATTTTATACTGTAAAAAAAGAAAAAAGAAAGAAAAAAGAAAAAAAAGCCCTGGTTGGTGGCACAGTGGATAAGGCACTGGCCTGCGAACCCAAAAGTCGCTGGTTCAATTCCCAGCCGGGCACATAACCAGGTTGCAGGCCAGGTCTCCAGCCAGGTCTGTAGCTGGAGGCAGGTGAAAGGCAACCATACATTGATGGCTCTCTCCCTCTCTCCCCTCCCTTCTCTCTAAAAAATAATAAATAAAATTTAAAAAAAAGAAAGAAAGAAAGAAAAAAAAAACACAATGGGCCATCACTTTTACCTTATTTTTTTAAAAAAAGGAAAATAAGCCCTGGCCAGGTGGTTCAGTTAATTGGAGCATTATCCTGTAACCAAACCTACTGTTGTGGGTTTGATTTCTGGTGGTGCACATACAGGAGGCAACCAATAGGTATTTCTTTCTCACATCCATATTTCTTTCTCTTTCTAAAAAATCAATCCATCAATCAATAAAGTTTGCCTCCACAAAGTGGAAAAAAAACAAACAACAATAAGTAATAACAAAGGAAAGAAATTTTTTAATTTAAAAAAAAAAAATAGAAGAGCCCTGGCTGGTGTGGCTCAGTGGAATGAGTGCTGGCCTTCAAACCCAAAGGTCACCAGTTCAATTCCCCACCCAGGCCAGGTCCCCAGTTGGAGCCATGCAAGATCAACCTATAGATGTTTCTCTCCCTCTCTTTTTCCCTCCCTTCTCACTGTATCTGAAAATAAATAAAACCTACAAAAAATTAAAAAAAGAAGAAGAAATGACTGCCTCCAGATAGTCCCTATTTCTTCTGGTTAACAGGTTTTGATGACTTCTATTTCATATCCTAGTAAGCCTCTGAGATCTACTATCCATCCCATCTCTCCTTTCATAGCTCTCCCCCATGTATCTCAGATCTCCCTGAACACCATCAGACAACAGTCCTTTGGTAAAAAAAAAAAAAAAAAAAAAAACACTGCTCCTAAATTAGATCCCAAAGCAGACAAAAAAGAATGCAAAACTCTTACATCTATTAAATGTCACACAGCCTGCTTACTAGTCAGACTGCCAAAAAATCATTTGCTTCTCTTGTAGGTTTAGACAAACACAAATCCAAAAGGAACTGTGTTTCTACGTATGACTACTGCTTCTCCACAGGACTTGAAGAACTGAGACATCAGTTACTTCCTGCTATAAACCCAAATAGAACACTTTGTCTATTTTCTCTTGGCATATAGTTAGTTGCCTGTATTTCTAGGCAGTCATTGTACATCTTTTGGCAAGTGCCTTCAAGTTTCTCAGTACAAATGTTTTTTCCAGTCACTGAAAGCAATGCATTGTACCTTGAATTTACATGCCAAGAAAAAGACTCAGACTGAAAAGAAAACCTTCCGTATCACCTTCCTGCATGCAATATATGAGACACTACACTAGTTAGAAGGCCCAGATCCAATTCCCAGGTGCAAGTGTCTTTTGCAGTATGGTCTCCAGTCTGCTCTTTAATCTTTCTGTACCTCAGTTTTTCCATCCTGGAAAACAGAATTGTATTACCTGCCTTCCCCTGAATTTAGACTCTTACTGTTAACTGTGAATATTTATGTTTTTATAATTTGTGAAACTGAGGTTTGGAAAATTAAACACAAATGTTGTCCTAGCAGGAGACCCTAAGCAAGTAGTTCTGACTTTCCACTCAACAAACAACATGTAAGAACAGCAAGAGGCCAGGCAGGACCTTCATATGCTACATGGCTAGCTACAGAAACAAGTCATTATATATCAGGCTCCATGACAGTATTATTATCCTAGACATACTACTCTAACACTCCATTGTAGCTTTACCTCAAAGAAGTTACCTCAATACTTAAAAGCATTTATTCAATGTTTACCAAAAACTTGCCCTTTCCCTGGATGGGAGCCCTGGTAAGAGTTGCCTTGTGGTGACACTATAATTAAGGTAAGACAAAGAGATGACACCTCAAATATGAGGTATAAGACAATTTAAGATTTAAGGCAGGATCTTACAACCCTGTCTGAGTTACTAGTACACTTCTGAAATACAAAATTTCAGACATTATTTCAAAAGGGATTATTAAAATGCAAATACTGGATTTTAAAAAGATCAGTTTGGAAACTTGAAAAAAAAACCTTTCTAATTATTACACTTTCCATTTGATCACCCTTCAGTTGGTGCAACTATTACAACAAAGAAGTTTACTGCTCTGCCTAGGCCCTCCACAAGGCCAAGATTCCCTTTTTACTCCAGTAAACATTCTCTTTGCTATCACTGAATTAATAACATTACATTATATCTCTATCTAGTTGCAGCACATTTTATGCCCCTAACCAATGCATCATATATGGCCGACATTCAGTTCAATACTCCACTTGACAGACATCCCTATGAATTCACACTATGATTCATAATATGAATCCTAAAATACATCTCATATCCCGATCAAAATGCAGCATGCCCTCGTGAGAGAAATGTGGCATACAAATTAAGAAATTCTAATGACTGAATCCCACAACTCCTGCCTCATTTAAAGGGGATGGCTTCATGTGGATAAAGCATTGGGCATGGAAAGTAGAGAGACCTATGTTCAATTCCAGGTCAGTTACTTACTTTAAGAGCTTAAGCCTCTTTATTTATCTGTGAAATAGCATCTACTTTATGAGATTCTTGTGAGGATAAACAATGCTATACAAATTTGAGTTATTATTATTATTATTCTGTAGTAGATTTATTTGAAATTGAAAATGTTCTTCCAAGGAGATGGTGATCCAATATTAAGAATGAGGACCAAGATAAAATCAAAATTAAATACAACCATATAGCCAATTCAGAAAGCTCAATAATCATCAAATACAAGTCTTTTTCACATATTAATTAATCTTCATAGCATCCCAAAGAAGAAAGAAATTTAATTCTCATATTCTAATTCCTTAGAATCACAGGAAAAATTGTAGTGGACCAAGATGTATCATTTTAATAAAGCAGGTCAACAAATATTTTCTTCTTTCTTACCTATCTATCCAAACTTCACCTACCTTTCAAGTCCCCTTTCAGAGAGCTTTCCATGCCACCCTTCATTAATTTCTTCCTTCTCAGCAATTCTATGGTTTATCATAAAATTTAACAATTACAGCCTCTCTTCTCCCAACCCTGTCCACCTTGCAAAGCATCATTATCTCAGTTCACTTAATAACTATTTTGTTTCATGTTTAGCGGAACTAAAGTTTCTTGGGGATAGGAATTATGGTTTTGCCTCTCCAAGAGGGCCTTTCAGAAAATAGCACTTAATATTTTATTTATTTATTTTATTGATCCCAAAAAGAAGGCAAGGGAAGGAGAAAGTGAGGGAGAAAACCATCAATTGGGTACCTCTTGCATGTGTCCTGACTGAGGACCAAACCTGAAACCCAGGTATGTGCCCTGACCCGGAACCGAACCAGGGACCAGGTAGTTTGTGGGACACACCCAACCAACTGAGCCACACCTGCCAGGGCAGCACCTACCATATTTTTACCACTTAATATGTGCTGTATACTGTATTAAGTATTTACATACTTTATCTTGTTTAATCTTCACAATAATGTTGGATTATTGACAGTATTCTTCCTATTTTACAGAGAAGAAACAAGGGTCTTAAGAGGTTAGGCTCAAATTACACCTTAGAAAAGATAGGACTGAGATTTGAGCTAACATCTGTCTCTCCAAATTGGCACAAAGTAGAAACTGTGAACAAACATTTCCTAAATTATCCTAATCATTTCATGTGTGTTGGTGTCACCCAAATGAACTAATGAGGGTAGACACCTTGCCCAGAGGTTTATGAGGTACAGTAGAGAGGGCTGCCCCTCCTTGCTGGGTGCCCATCAGGTACTAGGTTCACCACCTGGCACTTCACATCAAGCAACTCATCTACTCTATAAACTAAACTCCTAAGTGTAAATTTTTCTCAACAAGTAGCACGGGTAATTGTTCCATTGTAGATTCACCCAAAGTGTCACCCTCTCTCAATGGAAACACAAATGCTCCCAGGCGCCATGTGCACTCCACTCCTGGGTCTCCCTTTGACTCAAGGAAGAGGACAAAGCCTCTTGTTTCCTAGGCCAGCAGGTTAAAATTCTCAGCATTTTAAAGTACGCATTTATCAAGTGCCTGGCCTTCTTCACAACAGTCCATTCTGCTCTCTTCATTCTAACACTCGTGATCACAGTTATTAATCACCCAGCCCTGTGAAGTAGGTGGTATTTTCTCCACTTAACAGATAAATAACATCTCCCCCCTAAACGACTCTACGGTCACATGGCCAATGGCCGATTAAGGGTTACAATCCAGGTCTTTTGACTATCCACCCTGTTCCATTTCCTCAGCAAAAATTCATAGATGGTAACCAATTTATATGGTATCGCTGGGCACTCTAAAACACCAGAAACTCTAGAATAATCTTCATTCAAAAGGTAATTATTGGACGCCTATGTTTCTACCTTTTAGGTTCAAATACTATCTCCTCTATCTATTCGCTGTGTAAGAAGGAGCAAGTCTGTTTCACCTCCTTAGGTGAACTCTCTCATCCGTAAATGGATAACAGTACCTACCAAACAGTAATGAGAAATGACATGATGAAAGTGAAACAAACACCTGGCACTGCGTCTGACAGACGGTGGGCGCTTAGTAATTATGGGTTCCCTTCACCTACCTCCTCCACCCAACGAGCCTCGGGGTTCATTCACTACCCCCAAGCCACAGGTTATGACCCACTCCGGCCAGAGGCCTGCACGCGCAGCCTTCAGGGTTCACAAGCCAGGGCCCAGCCGCGCTGTCATACCTGCATCGAGTCAGCGCTGACGATCTCGCCACCCAGCCGCTGGCCTAGCTGCAACGCCAGAGTGGATTTGCCGGTGCCCGTGGCACCGAGAATCACTACAAGGGGCAATGTCCGTGGCAACCCCCGGAGCCCAGGGCCTGCAGAAACTGCTCGCGCAGCTGCCGCCGCCGCCATCTTGCAGACATCTGCGCTTGCGCAGAAGCGGCTGTCCCCATGACAACCGGCAGCACGCCTGCGCAGACCTGGGACATAGTGCGGAGGGTGAGAAAAGAGAGGAGCTGTGGCACTGAGGTCCCCAAGCTTGAAAGGCTCGGGACCTGACTGTCATCAACTAGCTGGTGCCTCAGCTAGTTCCCCTACCAACTCTCTAAAGTGGGTGATGGCAGTTCTATCTAAATAGATCAATTCCTATTATTATTTCACAGCACCCAGTTATTTTTCTTCATGGCACTGATTACGATATCAAATTATAAATGGACAAGACTCTTCTCTTTTGCCTGATTGTCCACTCCAGGCAGACAGACTCCAGGCTTTTATGTTTGTTCCATAAAATCAAGGAATAGATTATGCCTGGGTCATTGTTGCTGTTTCGCCAGTCACTAGCACAGTACCTGATACCGAATAGACACCCAATATTGTTAAATGGAGAGGAGAATGGCTTGCCTACCTAGTGCTGGAGCCAGTCAGCTCAGAGGTGTGGCATTCTTCAGGATCATATATGCCTGTTATCAGGCAAGAGTGGCTGCTTTAATGTTTTCATACCACAACGCAGTCAGATACAGTCAGAAGGCAGAACAAAACTTACCATCTCTTTGGAGGAAGGATGCAAGAGATGGGGTGAGAACAGAGAAAAACAAGTATACAACCCACAAAATATGAAGAGGGAAAAGAAAGAGGGCAGAAAGAATTAAGGAGTAGCAATCAGAATAAAAGTCGAGTGATGAAAATTAGGACCAGAGAGGACCAAAATCCAGGGGACGCCACAACCTTGAAGAAAAGGCTCTGAGCTCTGGCTGGTGTTGCTCAGTTAAAGCATTGTCCCATAAACCAAAAGGTTTTGGGTTCAATTCCCAGGTCATATGCCAAGGTTGTGTGTGCAAGAGGCAACTAAGCAATCAATGTTTCTCTCATGACGCTGTTGCTCTCCTTCTCCCTGCCTTCCGCTTTCTCTCTCAGAAAGAAAAAGGAAGAAAGAAAAATGAAGAAAGGGCTTTGGAATCAGATGGACCTGGGTTCAAACCCTTGCTCAGTCATTTATCAGCTGTGTGACCTCAGGTAATAACTTGACTTCTTGGTCTCAACTTTTGTATAATTAAATACCTCTCAGGTTTACCATAGAGAGAAAATGAAGTAATGTCTGAAAAATGTGTGTCACAATGCCCTGGCACGTGTAACAACCACCATTTGTTGTACTTTGTATTATTATGATAGTAACACCCCATCTGCCTTACTCAAGAGGTAAAAGCAGCAGCCTAAGGGCTGAGAAATTTTCAATAATGTGTAAACTGTCTAAATACCTATTATATTAACCCCTTCTTAGCCAATTTAAGAATTCGAAAAAAAAAAGAATTTGTTGCTTTCTTCCTGAGATTATTTGTCTCTAACTCTCAGATCACATCACCAGGATCCCTGGGCTAGAAGAATTACTCCTGGATGTTTAGAGCATATGTGAGAGTGTCTGCCAATATATGGCCTGCCTGGAATAACTGAATATATTTCTCAATCACTTGAATCACCATTGGCATAAGAGCCACTCTTGTAGCCATCTTTTGTTTGCAGAACACCAGCTCCTAGGACCCCCGTACCTCCTTTTCTCAGTCTAATCTATTTTGATCAAAAGCCTTATTCTCTCCAACTTGTGGTACCTGCCCTTGTGGGGCTGGTTTTGGAATCGAAATGTGTGGCCACATATTGGCATACACTCTCAACGTGATGGTCGTTAACTGTGGAGCCTTTGCCTGGAGACTTTCAGAGGGTAGAGTTACCATGACAACCAACGAAAGATGACAGGCTGGAGAAATGATGCAAATAAAGCAAAAGGGAGGCTAATTTCATGATGACAATCTGACCATGACAAAGTATGCTCACTCACAGATGGGAAAGCACTGTCCAAGTCATGACCAGGTGACTGTTATTAGAGAGAGGAAAAAAGAGGGGGGTGGAATTTACCACTGAGAGACCAGAAGAAGGAGAGGCTGGTTGCCAAGGCAACTGGGGAGAAAGAAATGAAAAAATGGGGCTTTACCACAGTAGCAGAAAATTGCTTCTAGCCAAGCAACACAGGACTGTTGCTATAGAAACAAAGAGAACAGGGATCCTGTAGACCATGGGGAGAATTATCACTAAAATGCTGAGCAGGAAATACTCCTAAATCAGGATGGAGCCCATGGTCCAAAACAAATGAGAAGTGAGAAAAACAATGTACCTTCTCCACTCATTATAATTCTACCAGTCCTACCATAAGAGAATGGGAACATCTTTTGTAATACCTTTTCAGTAGTTTATTTGTACTTCTGTCTCCCTAATGACCCTCTGAACTCTAAATTATACTAAGAATAGTTTCTGCAAGATAATCTGTAACTTGAAATCCTAATTGGAAAGATTAAGTTCAAGGGAAAATTGGAAAATGAAAGTCTATGACCAAGAATTAAAAAGTATTTCTTAAAAAACAACAACAACATAAAACCCTTTAATGGGAAGCTCTGTGGGGTAATAAGGACACAAAAGGCAACAAAAGGAAGTCAGGAAAGCTATCTGTGTCATACCCAGGTATTAGCTTTGATCCTCTTTCCTCCTTTTATGAGGTCAGACAGGTTTAGTTCAATCTATTCTGAAAGATAGCTCAAGGGGAAAGGGAATCTCTCACTTAATCTGTATGTATATATGCAAAGGTGAAGGACACAGAAACCCATCTCCAACATACTCCATTTTGGGTAGAAAAATTCTAGTTTAAAAGGCCAAAAATGGCCCTGACTGATGTGGCTCAATAGATTGAATGCTGGCCCATGAACCAAAGGGTTGCTGGTTTGATCCCCAGTCAGGGCACATGCCTGGGTTGTGGGCCAGGTCCCCAGCTGTGAGAGGCAACCACACATTGATGTTTCTCTTCCTCTCTTTTCCCCTCTCTCTAAAAATAAATAACATCTTTTTAAAAATAAAAGTAAAAGGTAAAATGTTGGGATAGGTTCAGTCTGGAAGAGCCTATTTAAAATATAGGAATGAGGTACTAAGGATGCTCAAATTACTTGGAGGGTAATAATTCTTTGCCTGCCCCTCTGAAAGTCTATAACTAACTACCTAATTGTCACCCACAGTGTGTGAGTGCTGTACCCTGGGGCAGATGTCAGGCTGGGCCCCTCTGCACCTACCTCACTTTCTTTAGAAAATCAAGAGCAAGCAGGACATTGGGTTGGGATGCACATGAGAACATGGCAGAAAAAAAGAAAGGGAGAAGTGTGGAAAGGCAGAAGGGAAATCTGGGCAATGACACATTATTGTTTATTATATTATTTTCTATCCTCTGTAGATTTTAAATAATTTATTTTAGCCCTAACTGGTGTGACTCAGTGGGTAGAGTGCTGGCCTACAGGCTGAAAGGTTGTTGATTCAATTCCTGGTCAGGGCGAATGTCTTGGTTGCAGGCCAGGTCCCCAGCTGGGGGCATGTGAGAGGCAACTGGCTGATGTTTCTTTCGTATTTCAATGTTTCTGTTCTTCTTCCTCTCTCCTTTCCCCTCTTTCTAAAATTAAACAAAATGTTTTACAAAATATTAACAACAATAATCATAATGTATATTTTTTCATTTTTAGAAAAAGAAACATAAAAAGACTGTTACTCGTAAAAACATTAGAGTGGGAGGTACATTCAAAGAGAAGCATTCTGCAAGCTCAAACGTTCAGGATGGAATTCTGGAGGATGCTGGGATAGTCTGGACAGAAGGAAGAATGTGCTGTGGGAGGACTGAAGCGTCTGTTTCCAACGTAAGAGGGAAAAAGTAGGGTCAAAAACAAATGCTAACTTTTTGGTACAACCCAAGATGGCTTTGCAACCTAACCTCATGCTAATAGGCATCCTACATAAAAATACTTCCTGTGAGGGTATTTCATGATGAATTTGGTGCCTGTGTTAGTTTCCTGGGCTGCCATAGCAAATTACCTCAGACTAGGTGTCTTGAAACAATAGAACAGCATCTTCTCACAGTTCTGGTTGCCAGAAGTCCAAAACCAAGGTGCGGGCAGAGCCACGCTTCCATGATTCCCTCTATAGAAGAAGTTGTCCTTGCCATTCTAGCTTCTGGTGGTTGCTGATAATCCCTGACACCACTTGGTCTGTGGCAGCTGACTCCAGTCCTGCCTCTGTCTTAGCATGGCCCTCTTCTCTGTTTGCATGTCCCTGTCCAAATTTCCCTCTCTTTAGGACACCAGTCATTGGATTAGAGTTTAACCTAATCCAGTATAACCTCATTTCAACTTGATTACATCTGCAAAGATCCTATTTTCAAATAAGGTCACATTCAAGGTTCTGGATAAACCTGAATTTGGTGGGCTATATTATACAACTCATTACAATGCCTCTGAGTAATCACGCCTTCCATTGGTTTGGTGAATTGCTGTTTCCATTGCTGATTGGTTAATTCAAATTTGGGAGCATCAGGCTGACTCAAAACGAGCAAGGGAAAGAATAGAGCTCACCATGTTATAGAGTTTGTGGTACACTTAAAGCCAAGTTACAGGGTTTGCTTCAGAGCACACCAGCATGTTCTCAAAGGGTGCTCACTTTGGGCCTTTTCAGCTCTCTAAGAGAGCCTGCATAGTCATGGAACATCCCTGAAGGCCGCAAAATTAGAGTGGAGGAAGTGAAAAAGGGGAAAAGACACAGAGCCATCAGAGGTCCTTGACAGTTCTAGTCTCAGGGCTTTTCTTTTCTTTTTTTTTTTAATATGGAATGTTTCATGAATTTTCATGTCATCCTCACATGAAAGCCCTGCTACTCTTCTCTGTATTGTTCCAATTGTATTATATTTATTTATTTGTGTATCATTACAATTTTTCTTTTTAAATAATGTGCTGCTAAAGCGAGCACCTCAGGACTCTTAAGCTTTCTCATGTGCTCTCTGGTCTGTTCTGTTTCTTATGGCTTGGCATTTTGGACCTTCATCATCTTTATATCCTGGTGAGTTTCAAGCCTGTATCTTCATTTCAAACCCTTTTCTAAAGCTTCAGTATTACATTTCCCACTTCCTGTATTTTGGATGACCCCATCACTTCAATCTCTATGTTCCAAACCACAATCAGTTTCTTTCCCTGACTTCCTTATTTCAAAGAATCACAGAGGATGTTTGCTATTGAAAGGATCCTCTTAGAGATCCGGTGCAATCCCTTGTTTTGTAAAAAGGAGACCATTCATCCAGCAAATCAGACCAGATTTCTCCCCTTTCCCCAGGTTCCACACAACCTTCCTGACCCCCTTATCCCAAAACCATTCCCTTAGCTTAAAACAGCACTCCTCTTCACTTAGCCAAATACTACTGGCACTTCTAGTTCCAGTAAAAGTCACAATATCCCCAACAAGAACTTTCTTAATGACTCCAAACAAAGTGCTCTCTTCCCCTTCTGAGGTTTGTAACCCTCGTCTGAAACACATATTGCCTTATTTTGTAATCATGTTTGCATGCTTGTAAACTTCCATAAGGCACTATTCCTTCATCTTCGTTGCTCTTAACTATGTGGTAGGTACGAGTCTAGGCATTTTACATATAATTTATTTACTCTTCACAACAGTTCTATGAGGTAGGTATTAATTTTATACCCATTTTAGAGAAGAAGGGAACTTACTCAGAGAGGTGAGTGGTTGGCCCAACATGTAGGCATAACCCTAGGTCCCTGATCTTAACTATTATATATGGTGAAGCAAAAGTAGGTTTATAGTTGTTCTTATGGAAAAATAATACAATAATTAATAAATGATAATATAAGAGTAAACTGTAAGCCTTGGCTGGTAGCACAGTGGATAAGGCTCCAGCCTGCAAACCCAAAGGTTGCTGGTTCAATTCCCTGGCCAGGGTACATAACCATGTTGCAAGCCAGGCCCCCAGCCAGGTCCATGCCTGGAGACAGGTCAAAGGCAACCATACATTGATGTTTCTCTCCCTCTCTGCCACTCTCCCTTCTTCTCTCTCTGGAAATAATAAATAAAATCTTTAAAAAAAAAAAAAGAAGAAGAATAAATTGTGTTTTGCATACTCACGTTTATAAACCTACTTTGCCCAACCCTGTAATATGCCAACTATACCATCTTCTGTGAATATTTTTACGTCTTTGTATCTCTGCAGTACTTGGTTCTAACCCCTTATTCCCATGTTTCTCTAAGTGTGACCTCAGGATTCCATCTCCTTGCTTGCTTATCAGCAATGAAGATTTTTGGGCCTGATTTACTGCATCAGGGTCTTAGAAGTGGTTAGATTCTAAAAACACTCTTAGGCCCTAGCTGATGTGGTTCAGTAGATTCTGTGTTGACCTGCTAACTGAAAGGTCACTGGTTCGATTCCCAGCCAGGGCATATGCCTGGGTTGCAGCCCACATCCCTATTGGCGGCGTGCGAGAGGCAACCTATCAATGTACCTCTCACACATTGATGTTGCTCTCCTTCTTTTTCTCCCTACTTTTCCCCTTCTCTAAAAGTAGAAAAATAACGCTTTTTTAAAAATAAAAATAAAAACAAAATTCCCGAACAAAATAGGAATTAGAGGGTTTTACAACTGAATTGAGTCAGTTGCCTTTAACTCAGACTGAAGGCACCCCAGTGCCGAGTAAGGACAAATGGAGGGCACATATATGCAACAGCATTACAGACTTGCCGCTCCTGCCTACCATGGGGTCATGGGATACTGTAGACCCATCAGAGACTCAGGTCTTTGCCCTCCTTTTCTCCTCTGACTGTCTCAGCCTTCCCAAACCCTGGCTACTCCTTCCCCTATAATTTATGGCCTTCTGAGCAGCATCAATATATGTACTCAAGATTACTTCAAAGTACATCTCCTGGAAAGCTTTCTTTTATTTTATTTTTAAAAAGATTGTATTCATTAAGCCCTGGCTGGTGGCACAGTGGATAAGGCACCAGCCTGCGAACCCAAAGGTGGCTGGTTCAATTCCCCAGCCAGGGCACATAACCAGGTTGCAAGCCAAGGTCTCCAGCCAGATCCATAGCTGGCGGCAGGTGAAAGGCAACTATACATTGATGTTTCTCTCCCTCTCTACCTCTCTCCTTTCCCCTCTGAAAAAAATAAATAAAATATTAAAAAAAAAAAAAAACAGATTGTATTTATTTATTTTTAGAGAGAGGAAGGGAGGGAGAAAGGAAGGGAGGGGAAGTAAGGGATATATTGATAGGTTGCCTCTTGCATGCTCCCAACTGGGGACCTGGCCCACAACCCAGGCATGTGCCCTGACTGGGAATCAAACTGGTGACCTTTTGGTTCTCCATCTGGCACTCAATCCACTGAGCCAGGGCAAGCTTTCTTATTTTACCAACTCCTTCCTGTCTGTCACCTTTCAACAGAATGAATCTGTATTTTAGGTGTAGCTTGTTAAATGGTTTAAATAACACTAATCATTTGGGGAGAAAATACTTGCAAATTATATATCTGATACGGGATTAATAACTGTGGTAGACAGACAGGAGCAGAGCAAGGATGATGGGACATGCACAGAAGGTCACTGGGGCAGAAAGCCCCAGAGATGCCCAGCAACATGCAAAACTGAGGAAGCGAGGACCCTCCCAAGGTAACCTTTCCACCCCTAGCATATTGCTAGTAATACAGCTTAGACCCCCTGAGCTTTCATATCTATGGTCATGCGGTTCAGACCTTCCCCTGACCTTTCCTCCCCTAGCACATTGCTAGTCATACAGGCTAGACCCTCTTGGAAGGGGGACAAAACAAGGGGGCTGGAAAATAGCTCATAAGCATAAGTCCCCAGGACGATGAGGTTCTGACCCACTTCTAGGCCTCAGTTGTGTTTCAGCACCAGGCCCAGAAAAGCAGCAAAACCAAACAAGCAACACTACGGCTGACATCAAGACCAGCTTGCATTGACTAATCACCCCCTGCCCTGGCATTGACCAGTCAGTAGAGGCCACACCAAAACCCTGAAAGGATACACCTGGAATGCTAATGAATACAAGTATTCAGCTGGGAAGCTCCCCTGAGATCTCCAAATAAATACAATCATACCTGGGTACTCATCAGCCTCAGAGCATCCAACTCTGTTACTTGTTGCATTTTGATGACAAAAAAAAAAAACAACAAAACGTTTTTAGCACTTGGTGCTTGCTCGGGACTTATCAGACTTGCTAGGACTTCTGTCACTTACAATGCTGTGCCACAAGAGAAAATGTTTCATTGTTCCATACTCCTTGGTTTTGGCACTCATCACGAGTTCCAGAACAAATTAACAAGTTCCGAGGTACCACTGTATCCTCAAAATGGAGGATCAATGAGATTCTCTCTGCGGAGCATTCCCAGTGTTCCCCAGCACCCCCGCACATGCTATCCTTCTCTCTTTCTCCTAATCCTCAAGGGCCCTCCTTTTGCCTCTGTAACTTGTTCCCTGAGCCTGTTTCTTCTATAGTTACGTCTTCTGCCTCTATGATTTTCTAAATAAACTTTCTCTTATAGTTTGAGTTTTGGCCCTGAAATCTTTCTTAGCCAGAACTCAAGAAGTGAGGTCGCTCAACCAAGGTACAGTCTAACTCCACCAGTCTGGTCTAACACCGGGTGCCACTTTGCTACCGACATATTCAGAATATATAGAGAACTTCTAAAGTTATAAATAATAGTAATAAAGAATCCAATTTAAAAAATCCAATTAAAAAATGAGCAAAGAACTTGAATGGCCATTTCTCCCAAGAAGAAATATAAATGGCCAATAAGCACATGAAAAGGTGCTCACCATCACCAATCATTAGGTAACTACAAATCAAAACTACAATGAGTGAGTTACCACCTCACATCAATTAGGGTGGCTACAATAAAAAAGAAAATAAAAGACATACAAGTGTTGGAGAGGATGTAGATAAATTGGAACCCTTGTACATTGTTGGTAGAAATGTAAGATGGTAGAACTGCTATGGAAATTTTAAAATGGAATTACTATATCATTCAGCAATTTCACTACTGGGTATATACCCAAAATAACTGAAAGCAGGGTTTCAAAAAGATATTGATATATCCATGTTCACAGCAGCATTATTCACAATAGCTAAAATGTAGAAGCCATTCAAATGTTCATTAATAGATGTACAGATAAGCAAAATGAGGTATATGCATACACTGGAATACTATTCAGCCTTAAAAAAGGAAACATTGACATATGCTATGATGTGGATTAACCTTGAGGATATTGTGCTAAGTGAAGTAACCCAGACACAAAAAGACAAATAGTGTATGATTCCCCTTATAAGAGCTACTTAGACAGAATCAGAGGGACAATAGAATGGTGGTTGCCAGGAGCTGGGGGAAGTGGAGAGTAGGGAGGTATGGTTTAATGGGGATAGTTTTAGTTTTATAAGATGAAGAAATATGGAGCCCTGGCTGGTATGGCTCAGTGGATTGAGCGCTCGCCTGCGAACCAAAAGAATTCGATTCTCATTCAGGGCATGTGCCTGGGTTGCAGGCTGGGTTCCCAGTTGGGGGTGTGTGAAAGAAAATGGATTGATGTTTCTCTCCCTTTCTTTCTTTCTCCTTCCCCTCTCTCTGAAAGGAAATAAATGAGATCTAAAACAAAACAAACAACAGAAAAAACAAAAACAAAAACAAACAACCCTGGCAGGTGTGACTCAGTGAATTGAGTGCCAGCTTATGAACGAAAGGGTTGCTGATTCAATTCCCAGCCAGGGCACATGCCTGGGTTGTGGTCCAGGTCCCTAGCTTGGGGTGCATGAGAGGCAACCACACATCGATGTTTTTCACCCTTTCTTCCTCCCTTCCCCTCTCTGTAAAAAAATAAATCTAAAAAAAAAAAAAAGTTATGGAGAAGCATGGTGCTGGAAATGATCGTTGCATATTATGAATGATTTAATACCACTGAGCTGAATGCTTAAAAATGGTTAAGATGGTAAATTTGTTATGTGTATTTTACTACAATACAAATAATTGGGAAAACAAGATAATAGCTAACATGCTCATAGAATGCTTACCATGTGGTAGGCAATGGTCTAAACACTCCAGATGCAATAATTCACTACAAAAAAATGCTTATTATTTACTAAGCACTTACTATTGCTCACAACAATCTAATGAAGCAGGTGCTATTATTTATACCTAGTTTACAGATACTGGAGCTAGGAGAGGTTAATAATTTGCCCATGGTCACACAGCTGGAAAATGCAGAGCCAGATTTAGAACTGAGATTGGTTGGGTGTGAGAGACCACTTAACCATATTGCTTTCCCCAAGTTTCAAAGTGATCCCTCACTTCCTGGGTGCCTACTGGACTCCTGGCACTGAATCTCATGGTTTTTAAGAACTCACCTGATAGAGGCTTTAAGAATATATTTACATTAATACAGTTGATTCCTTTGGCAGCGGTTCTAAATAAAGACATTAACAAAGAGCTGCCCACTGAGCTTAAAGTAGAAATGTCCACACCCCAACGAAACCTCAGCTGACACATTTAGGTACCTCCCCTTCACCCCTCCCCAGTCACCCAGTCATCAATCATCTCCCAACAGGTTATCTTACCCTTAGAAAGAAACCTCTCTCTACTTTCCCTCCTATCACCTTCCAAATCTACAAAGACATCCCCACCCGCCTTGTCTTTCCAAAGTGAATATTCTGCAATATCCTGACCCTAGGAGCACTTGAGACAAATTCAGCATGTCTAAGATAGCTCAACCTGTCTCAGTCCCCACACACACACACAAAGCTGCCAATAGGGGCAGGAGTTAAGCACATGCATTAACCTTTTATTGTCTAACATGATAACCTTTCTTTTCCATGCCAAGGGTAGCTTCTTGGCTGGCCGTTACTATGTCCACACCCCCCAAGTTGGGCATGTATTCTCTGAAATCCAGGAATAAAGTCCTTGCTATTTTCAGACAAAGATAGAAGTCTTGGAGTCTGTAGGAACGAGCTAGGAAGGAGCTTAAAATACTTCACATTCCAGAAACACCCTCCCTTCCCCCTAGGAGAGGGCTTTCTTCCCACTCCTTTCTCAGCAGAGTTGGACTCAAAGGAGCTGAAGTTTGTGGAGTCAGGCAGCTGGTGGACTTAGATAAATGACTTAAAGGTCTCTGAGCTTCAGTTCACTTTATCTGTGAAATGGGGTGACACCATCCTGTTCTTCAGGTTATTGTGAGGATTAAGATATGTAAAACAACTAGCATTAATGCCTGTACCTAAGAGTCCCTACTATCTTAAGGGCCCAGGAATTCTTTCAGGTTTCGTAAAGGAAAAGAGGCCCTGCAAATCAGTCTTTTGACAAATGTCCTCAAGAAAGAAGGGTGGGGAGGGTTCTCACTGGAGCACACCCCCACCTTTCTTCCCTCTCAGGTTCGCATCTTTACTTTTCTCTCTTAAACTCTAAGGGTCCCATGAGACCTGCAGCCTGGGCAGCACCAGGCAGCAGCAGCTCATCCCAGGCTTACCCTCTGAACCTGTTCCCAAGGCTCCCTTTTCTCTGACTTTTCAGTTAGCAGCTTGCTGTGGCTCGCTTCTTTCCTGCAGTGTTTCTAGACAAAGCAGCCCTGCCTAGGCTCTGTCCTATTACTTCCACCCAAAGTCCTTCCTTTGTTTCACTGTCCCCAGCTCTAATAAAGTTACTCCCCAAATCAGTCAATCAATCGAAATAAAGATGGGAAGAGTTGACAGTAACTAAAAGAAAAAAAGGTTTTAAAATATACATTTTATTTATTTTTAGAGAGAGGGGAACAGAGGGAAAAAGAGAGGGAGAGAAACATTGGTCAGTTGCCTCTCATAGGCCTCCAAGTTGGGGACCTGGCCCTTAACCTAGGAATGTGCCCTGACTTGGAGTCGAACTGATGATCTTTCAGTTTGTAGGCCAGTGCTCAATCCACTGAGCCGCACCAGGCAGGACAAAAAAAAAAAAAAAAGAAAAGGAAAAAGGGAGTTTTAAGAAAAGTCCCAAGCCCTGGCTGGTGGCACAGTGGATAAGGTTCCAGCCTGCAAACCTAAAGGTTGCTGGTTCGATTCCCCAGACAGGGCACATAACCAGGTTGCAAGCCAGGTCTCCAGCCAGGTCCGTAGCTGGAGGCAGGTGAAAGGCAATCGTACACTGACATTCCTCTCCCTCTCTGCCTCTCTCCCTTCCCCTCTCTCTGAAAATAATAAATAAAATCTTTAAAAAAAAATAGATAAGAGTCCCAGTAGCTCTGGCAAAGTAGCCAACTAGTTAGAGCATCATCCCTGATACACCAAGGTTGCAAGTTTGATCCCTGGTCAGGGGACATATAAGAATCAACCAATGAGTGCCTAAGTGAAAGAAGTGGTTTCTTTTTTTCTAAAATCAATTTTAAGGAGAAAGAGGAAAGAGCGAACAAGAAAGAGAGAGAGAGAGAGAGACAGAGAAAGAGAGAATGTGAGTTCCAGTAATCCAGGTTCTGTTTTTATCAAACAGCTACTTATGGATTGGGTTTGGTGGTACAGGAGCTGTGGGGGTGTAGTGGAAAGTTTTCCTGACAGGAGACTGGGTTTGGGATTCTGGTTTTGTTATGTGACCTTGGGCAAGAAACCTCTCTGGCCCTGGCTGGTGTAGCTCAATGGATTGAGTGCCAGCCTGTGGACCAAAACGTTGCTGGTTTGATTCCCAGTCAGGGTACATGTCTGGGTTGCTGGCCAAACCCCAATTTGGGGGCATGAGAGAGGCAACCAATCATTGTTTCTTTCACCGATCATGTTGTTCTCCCTCCCTTTTCCCCTGTTCTCTCTCTTTCTCCCTCCTTTCTCCTCTCTCTAAAAATAAATAAATATTTAAAAAGAAAAAAGAAAGAAACCTCTCTGGGTCCCAGTACCATGTGGCAGAAATTACTTACTTACCCAATGATAAGGGGCACTTGGTAAATGTGAGGAATTTATCATTTTTTGACCCTACTTAGGCTCTACAGGAGTGCAGGGAGGTAACACCAACCCAGGTTTCAGCTTTAAGGCAAGAGTAGCTGAGGCAAAGTGGCCTTCTCCCACCATGGTGCTCATGGCCTTTCGGAACAGCAGCCACTTTCCTTTCAGTCCCTAAGCGGGGCTCTCTGGGAAAGACTAGTCCTCTGAGCTCACAAATGGGCAGAAGGACTGGTTGGGGAACACTTGCTTCACTTCATCCCAGTAAGTGGCAGGGACAATGGCCCCACAAAGAGAGAGTTCCAAGAAGCAGATAACTGATGGAATTCATGTTTGCCTCCTCTACACACCCCATGCTAACAAAACAAGCTGATCACTGCTCTGCCATGTTTAAGACTTCTGTCTGTGGACGTAGGCAGAGCTGGTTTCAAATCCTAACCGATTCCCCCATGAGCTGTGTAACTTTAGGCAGTTTTGTTTCATTCTCAGAACATCAGTTCCCTCTTCTATAGCCCTAGCATGTGGTTGGTGTGGCATAATATTGAGAAGTGAGCTCAACCATCAGCAGTACTCTATCAGGAAGCACTATTACTAAATTCTCTCCTCTTGCAGTTACAGCAAGTTTATGAGAACTATAGGAGGGAAAGGGGGCCTTGATTTTTTTCTCTCATTAAATCCAGGGAAAAAGAAAAACCTCCCATGACATCACAAATTCAGTGATTTTTAAAATAATGTCTTGCAAAGGGTCATCATACCACTAAAGAAAAAACAGCACTACCCTAAAGAACATAATGCTCCAGGCTGGTGTGGCTTAGCAGATAGGTGCCAGCCTGAGAGCCTGAGAGTCACTGGTTCAATTCCCAGTCAGGGCACATAACCAGGATGCAAGCCAGGTCTCCAGCCAGGTCCCCAGCTGGAGGCAGGTGAAAGCCAACCATACATTAATGTTTCTCTCCCTTTCTCCTTCCCTCCCTGCCCTTCTCTCTAAAAATAATGAATAAGAATCTTAAAAATAAATAAATAAGCCCTGGCTGGTGGCACAGTAGATAGGAGCCAGCCTGCAAACCCAAACGTCACTGGTTCGATTCCCAGCCAGGGCACATAACCAGGTTGCAAGCCAGGTTTTCAGCCAGGTCCGTAGCTGGAGACAGGTGAAAGGCAACCATACAGTGATGTTTCTCTCCCTCTCCACCTCTCTCCCTTCCCCTCTCTCTAAAAATAATTTAAAACTTAAATAAATAAATAAGAATATAACGCTTTACCTGGCCAGTGTGGCTCAGTGGATTGAGCACTGGCCTGCAAACCAAATGGTTGCTGTTCAGTCCCCAGTCAGAGCACATACCTGGGTAGCAAGCCAGGTCTCCAGCCAGGCCCCCAGCTAAAGGCATGCAAAAGGCAACGATACATTGATGTTTCTCTCCCTTGTTTCCTTTCTCCATTCCCTTCTCTTTAAAAATAATAAAATAAATTAAAGAGACAGCTAAAAGAAATAAATAAATGTTTTTTTAAAGAATATAATGCTTTATAGTTTAGGAAGTGGTTTAATCCTCTACTACTTCATTTAATATCTGCCAAACCCCTGTGAAGTAGAATTTGTCCCCATTTTACAGATAAGGTACCTAGGACTCAGATAAAGTCACAGAATAAGTAAGTGGTGGAACCAGGATTTCAAGCCTTCTAAAGTACAAATTCAGCATTCTTTGCAACTCACGGGAGAATTTATGTTCACCAAGAGCCGAGCCTACATTGTTCAGACATGTCTGAAATGGCATTTCAGGAACCCGAAGTGGAATGACCAGGTTAGCAACATGGTTAGAGGAACGCAAGCCACTGGCTCTCTTGTGGCTACCTGAAATCATCTTTCTTGGTTCAGAGAGACTCAGTTAGCATAAGCTGTCCCAACTCCGACATGTTTGAGAAATCTTTTATTAGAAGATGTCCCAGAAGGCAACATTTTAAAATCAGGCAGTCAATAATCACAACTAAATACAAAATTTTAGGTAAACTTGCTGTTCAAAATAAATCAGACTCTTGGAACAGGAGAATTGCCCAAGATGTTTTTTTCTTGTACAAAA
Source organism: Noctilio leporinus (assembly GCA_004026585.1). Lineage (NCBI taxonomy): Eukaryota > Metazoa > Chordata > Mammalia > Chiroptera > Noctilionidae > Noctilio > Noctilio leporinus. The sequence goes on along the minus strand of PVIW01005251.1, from coordinate 87,058 downwards.
ACACCACCACTTTGCAAAAGGCATACAAAAATACAGTATAAAAAAAGAGAAAAAAGACTCCTCCCAGCATAATACCCAACAGCAGCTCATAAAACACAAGCTATTCAGGTGAGACATCAGTAACCTACTTCCCACCTGTTCTCAAAAAAAATTTTCCATAAGTCAGTTGGCTCCTAAAAACCATGCTCCAAAAGATATAGAGGCTTTTTCCAAACTTTCACTGGGTTTCTCTGGCACCAGGAAGCAATCTCAGAAACAGACCATCATGCACAATAGGTTTGGAAGTAGCAGGTGGCTTTCCAGAGCCACATACAGCCCTCTACCATCCTTCCCTCCCCCACTTTCAAATCAACAGCCAGCAGATACCTGCTGCCCTGGGGAGAGTCCTGAAGGGAGCTGGTCCTTCTTCTAGGCTAGGCTTAGGGGCTCCTAAGGTTGCCCACAAGACACTGAAAGGTTGGGAGCCTTTCACAGAATAGAGGCTGCACCCAAAATCCACTTGGAGGTGCTAAGTCCAGCTGGGGCAAAATCCATCATGGTCCACTAAGCAGAGGTCCCACCAGGAAGGTAGGCCACCTTCTGGAGCACTGGCTGAGTCCCTGCGGCTCTCCCACTAAGAACTTCAGTAAGGCCCAGATACTAGGAAAGGGATCTAACTCATGCCGGGCTGGCAGGTGGTCCAAGGGTGGCTGCAGAGACAGCAAGTTCCTTGGAGTTGCATGGTTTGCGTGGTTCTAGTAGAACTTTAAACTTCTCAATCAGGGATTGAGATGAGAGGCAGCTGAGAAACAGGAAGTGGTACAGTCCTCACTCCAGAGGTGCCTGACATCTGCCTTGTGAAAAAATTCCAAGATGGAAGACACCTGGGTAGGGAAGAAGTTCATAGCCAGGACCCCAAGCCATCTCCAGGATAGGACCCATTTCTCTGTGTCTTGGGGAAATAGTTCTGATCTGTGGGAAAGGGTGCTGTAGAGCCCATTGCATAACGAAGGCAGAAGGAAACAAACAAACAAAAAAGTCCCTTATGAGGACAGCATGGTCTCTTCCCTTGGAGGAAAGGGCCCAGAGGGCTTTCAGACAAAGAATCTAGAGACCTAGCTCTTTAAATGTTGTCAAAGTCGCAGCACTGAGAGTGGGAAGGGGGTGCCATCTAACATTATATTATATATGTATATATTAAAGGTTTCCAACTCCTCAGCTACTGTAAAGTGTCTGACAGTGAGGTAACGGTCCACTATGATCAAAGTCTGTGAGCTTGTCTTTACCCAAGACAGCTCATGTGTCTCCTGGAAAAAGGAGCCTCAGGGAAAGCGTCCAGGCCCAGCTGTCCTAGCATCACCCCAGGGACAGCAGTGGGAGCATCCTTTCCCAGCCTAATGCTCATCTGGAGTGTGAGGTTTCATGCAGGCTGGAGGCCGAGACCACATCCACCACCTGTTGCATAGCATCTGTCAGGCTTTTCTCCAGAGCTACTAAGCGAGGCAGACCCTGGGGCTCCTCAGTCAGCTGCCTGCCTGAGAAACCAAAGGTGCCACAGAAGACACAGTGCTCTCGTGAGTCAGGGAAGAGGGAGAGCTGGGGTTCCAGGTTTCCAAGAATGCAAGCCCTTATTGTGTGCGCTGGCTGCAAAGCATCCTGGGATCTACTGTCCAGACTGCCCCACCGTAACCAAAATGTGCAAATTACTAAGGGGCAGAGAAAAGGTTAAAGAATAAACTTGGGTCTGTGGAAGTCAGAACAGTCAGGCTTTTTGGTCAGTTAGTAGCCACTGAGGTATGCGATTCTCTTCTGCAGTTGCTGCTGCCGGCATCGGAGCTGCCTCTTCTCCGTAGCCATCCTTTTCTCAGCCCCCACCAGGGCTTGCAAGTACTCCAAGGCCTTGCTCAGGATCACCACTTTGGGGGCCTTGGAGCAGCTGGCCAGGGTGGGTACCTGGTCCCTCAGGGCCAAGAACCTCGAACGGAGGTCATTCCGCCTTTTGCGCTCCAAGAAGTTGTGGTTCTTTCTCTTGGTCACGTCCTCAGTGTCAGAACAGACAGGTTTTGGGTGGCAGGACTGGGGAGCCTCACTTTCTATAGGCAGGGGGCTTGCAACCTCTTCATGTACCTCATCTTCCTTATCCTCTGGGGTATCTCTCTCCAGGGCCTCTTCCTGGGGACCCTCCTCTGAAACCCCTCCTTGGGAGCAGCTTTCTGGAGGAAAACGGGCGGCATAGTTGTGTTGTTGCTGATGGATGGAGATGTGGAAGTGTTTCATGCAGGGGTCCAAAGGGTCTGCTCGTACCGTGATGGTGACTGGCTTCCGTACACCCAGCGACTGTCTCTTCTCCACTGTCACAACATCAATTTCTTCACCCTCTGTCCAAGAAGAGAGGTCAAGAGAAGAAATAAACCCCATGAGAAACACATACCAGGATCCTATGCCGGCGCTTGGGAAAGGAGGTGACGTTTTCCGAATTTAAGTATAAACAAATTGAAGCCAGGGGACAGGCAGCTTCATTTGTAATTGGGTAAGGGCAGTCATGAATAAAGGTGAGAAGAAGCAAGAAGGAAAATATTCTCCAATATCCCTTTGTACAGCAAGGCTTAAATAAGAACAAAAGGCAGACCCAAGCCCGAAGCCCCCAGTCTGCAAAGGCTCTCCCCTCCCCCACTGAGGGGATAGAGAGAAAGAGCTATCAGCCTGGGACAAAGTTTCGCTATAAAGATCTTCCCCAGTCGGGCTCTTTCATGTCCCATCAGAATTGTAAATGAGGGGTCTGTGGGCAGAGTTGCCCTTTGTTCCTGCCCAGCGCAGCTTGCACTTGGGGAATTGTTACTTTTCACAAGTTATAAATCCTATTATTCCCCCACCTCTCTATTCTACTGTCCCTTTCAGCTGAAGATTCAGAGAAGGGAAGACTACAACACATCCCTCTTCACTCACAGAGGGGAGGGAAAGGTTTCCCTTAGGGGCATTTTGCTCCTGGGTTCAATGGGTTTCTAACGTCATCCATCATTTATAGGTTGTCTGCCCTACCCCCTTCCCTGGACCTGAGCAGGATTTGTAATTGCCAGGTGGCAAAAGCTGCAGGAACTTCACAAAGGTACAAGCCACCATTTCCAAGCTACCTGTGCTAGGGGCTGAAACTAAGCGGTGAATACCCCCTATCCACATACAAGGGCTGAAACACCAGGGACCTGAAGACACCTGGACATGCCCCCATCATTCCCTGGCTTGAAGGTCTTTGCTCTCAGGTAACCCGGAAAGGGGGAGAAAACCCTCCTGCTCTACGAGTTTTCAGCCTCCCACAAAGAAGACCACCTTAATGCATTTCACCCTGACAACAGAAGAGCTCAGTTCTCTGTCTCCTTTTCATGTAGGACGCCTGAGCCCCTTTGTCAGGAAGGCTTCCATTGTGTGGACAATTACATTATTTCTCCATTAATAAAACCTGACCATGCAGCCCTCCTGGCCCCGAGGCCTGTGATTGGCTGACTAAGCGGTGTTTGGAATGCTGTTTTTACCCAGCCCCTAACCCTTATTGGCTGAGCTTTGCCATCAGTCAATCTCCCCACCCCCCTTATTGTTTGCAATCTGTTGCATTTTGTTCTGGGCCATGTGGCCTATAAACCAGGAGCTCGCAAACAGGGTCTGGTTAAAGGGCAGGTCAGAAAATGATTCAGGAGGCTCCCCCCCATTCCCAGACCTTTAATGTTTCAATGTTAAACCTCCTGGCTGGGGAGGCTCTGCCTAATGAAGATATAATGTAAGACCACTATTCTCCTTTCCAGAGAGTGGTGTCTAACTCTACTCAAACAAGGAAGTGCCCTCAGTGGGGCAACTGAGGCCAAGCCCATCACGTGCCCAGGGGAGAGGCAGAGCTCGAACAGTCAAATCCACACATCACCTTTGTAACGTTCTGGACCTCAAACTAAGATCTCCAAACTCTCAAAACAGTACTCCTCCCACTCTACCACTCCATCAGCCTGTGTAGAAATATATCTTCATTGGTTTCTTGATCTGTAAAGTCCCATTCCAGCCATTAGGCAAACACAAGCTTGGTGTAGAAAGCAAGTAGGTTAAAAATTACCTTAGATGGAGTGGACTGAAAAAAATTGACTTTTTTTTTTTTTTTCAAATTGACTTTTAATTTTTCTTGTTATCCTCATTTTTCCCTTTCAAGTGTATGATGACTTCCATACCCCATTCCCCAATTCCCTCTAAATGGTCATGTAAAAGTTATTCTTAAAAGTGACAGTGAGCCCTGGGCTGGTGTGGCTCAGTGGATTGAGCATGGGTGGCTGGTTTGAGTCCTATTCAGGGGTGATCGATGTTCCTCACACACTGATGTTTTTCTCCCTTTCTTTCGTCCTCCCTTACCCTCTTTGAAAATTAATAAAACCTTTAAAAAAAAAATGTGACAGTGAGTTTTCTCTGTCCTGATTTACCTGATGCTAGCCTCAGCCTGCACCCTATAAAAACATCCTGTCTGCTATTTCTCTGCTGAAAAGAGAAGCCAAGAACATTGTGGTCCGGTGGCGCAGGATGCCAGTCTGCCCTCAGTGAGGTCTACATTTGCATTCAAGGATGGGGGAAAGGGCCTAGAGCTCCATATCCTTGACCCCAATATCTAGCCCAGAGTTTGGCACAAAGTAGGGACCAGTGAATAGTTTCTGAATGCAAGGAAGCAGCTGAATTCAGCTCTTAGGTGGATTGGGAGGAAATTAAAGGGTCACCTTTCCACCTCAGGCCAGAGCAACAAAGCAAGGCGAAGGTAGCCTTTCTCAGATAAACTACCTCGAAGACCCTCTGAACTTCAAGGAAGAAGTTTCTGGTTGTGATGGAAGATGGGGAAAAGAGGCTGGCCAGATGGAAGGAAGCTGAGGCTCACTTCTAGTGATTTCCTGTATCTAAGCCTCAGTAGTTCTATCTGCTAATGGCGAAGAGTTCATTCCTCTACTTGTCTTATGGGTAATGGTGATGCATAAATGGTAAGGGGTGGCAGCATCTTAAAGTAAAGCAGACAGGAGACTGGGTTTTTTAAAAGGATCAAGGTGCTGGCTTTGCACAAAAGGCTCCTGGGCTTCTTCTCTCCCTAGGGGAGAGTGAGTTTCTCAGGAAGAAGCAGCAACAAAAAACTTCAAGCCTGGAGTGACCCTTAGAGGCCCCCTTCAGCCTTCAGAGGACAAAAATCCCCTGCAGTCCAATCCCAGTATTGTCCTCGCTAAAGGCAAAGCCTCATCCTATCTCCCTAGTCTCCTGGGGTTCCAATCATCATCAAAGAAACGCTGGCTCCCACGCCACTTCTTCAAACTGTTTACTAACACACCCACGTGCCAGACAGACACCGCTGGGGGCTACACCCGCAGCTTCAGCCAGAAAAAGGGGTAGGTACCCGAAGGGCTAGCGAAGACCCAGTGCCTGACTTCAGGCAGCGGCAGTTTCGGCCACCCATGAGGTGTCCCCCTCAATTGGCCCAGGGCGGTCCTTACCCGAGTCGCTAGGGCTCTCGGACCCCGAGCAGGCCTGGGTCTTGGGCTCGCCCAGCGGACAGGGGGCAGCGGGCACCGGGTTGCTGACTTCGAGGCTGGGAGTACATTCCGGGGCAGCGGGCACCTTGGGCGGGTTTCCCCGGGGCGCACCAGTGGCGAGCCTGTCGCTCACCGCTCTCTCCAGCCGTTCCCGGGCAGAAAAGCCGCTCCACATGCAGTCACGGCGAATGATGGAAGCATAGTTCCTCCCCCAAGCTTTGGAGTGGCCCCGGGATTCTGCTTCATCCCCAGCGCCCCCTCCGGGCCACGGATCCGGGGGGCCAATTCCCGAGACCGGGTCCCCGGCGCCGGAACCTGAGCCCCAGGGCGGCGACGTGGGGGGCGACGGCACCAGCTCGAATTTCTTCCAGATGTCCTCGCTGGGCGCTGTGGAGCGGTAGAAATCCTCCCCGCAGTCATAGTCGTAGAAATAGTGCTGGTACGAGTCGAAGTCCATGTCAGCTCCCTGCGAGAGGGAAGGGGGCGTGCTGACTGGGGTAGGGGCCCAGGGAGGGAGGCGTTCCCGGATGCCCCCGCACAGCCGACTGCAAGGCCCTGTCCCTCCCGAACCTCTGGGCTTGGAACCCACGCCCTTCTCTCGCGCCCAAGAAGCTCGGTCCCGGGTCAGTGTACCCTGGGAAGCTGCTCACGACACACGGACGAGGCTGCGGGGATCGAGTTCAAAAGCAAACTTTGCCAGTGCTGCTTGGAGCGCAGCTCCCAGGGCCCGCCTGGGCCGGGCGGGGGCGCGCTGTTCCCAGAAGGCAGCCTGCAGCCTGCCCCCACCCCCGGGACCCGTGCTCGTCCACCGGCCGCCCCTAGTCTCACCTCGCTCTGGCCGCCCCCCACCGGGAGCGGACCCGCTCCGGGCTGGCTCGGGGCAGCCCGGTAGCCGGCACACAAGCACATGCGCGCCACAGAGCGCGCTCCCGTGTTCAAGAGCGCGCCCCCGCCGCGCTCCCTCCTTCCCTCGCTCGTGCACAGAGGCCCAGGCACAACCGGGATAGGCGCGGGAGCGCGAGATGCAGGCGCATTGTTTCCCGGCTGCCTTATATCTCGTCGAGCCCTGGGCTCTGGGACCCGGGGGCGGGCCCATGAGACAAGCCACTCCCCCTACCTACCCCCCTCCATGCAGTCGACAGGTGGGGACATGGCCTCTGTCCCAACCCTTCTGGCTGCTTTCCCTCTCTATTCTAGTCCCTATACACCCCCCCCCCCCCAAATAAATTGCACATTGGGGAACGCAGGGCAGGCGGGAAGCTGATGCAGCCTGGCTGTCGCCTCGTGGGAACGTGATTCTTTATTAAGACCCAGGCGTCTCCAGCCGATCAAACTAAAACCATGATCCTTGCCCACTCTGGGCTGGGGACAAGGGCTACTCCCCGCCCCGCCCTGCCCTGCCCATCTCAACGAACCTGTTTCCCAGGCCTCGCCCAGTTAAGTTCAGGTGCGTCTGGCCCGAGGGTGGGTAGGGGGTGGGGGGCAGAATGGTGCGGAGGGGGAAGCAGACACACTTCCACCGCGCCACCTGGCGGCCCTCAGTCCTGAACTGGGGAGGGTCCCCAGCATCCTCATCATCCGTCACCGGTTGCCCGGTTTCTTTAGCTAGGTGCTCTCAACCTGGACCCCAGCGAAGTGAGGGTGAGGATTCGGGACTTTGGGAGCCGGAAACTTCACTTTTCTGTGCCTCAGTTTCATCTATAAAACGAAGGGATGATAATGCCTCACAGAGTTGTGAGGATTTAAGATAAGAGTATCTAGAGAAGGGAGTTAAGGCCGGGAGGAGAGGCCAGCAGAGCAAAGTTAGCACCTGGTGCCTTGGTGAGGAGGAGAATTTTCTCCCAGGGCCAGGCCCCGGCTGAGGCGCCCCTCCTTCACATCACATACAAAACACTCTTGCCAGGGCGCCCCTCCTTCACATCACATACAAAACACTCTTGCCGGGGCTGTACTGCTAGAGATAAGAACGGGGATTTGGAGTCTGGAAACTTTGTTCAAGCCCTTGCATTACTACTTGCTAGCTGTAGTAGAGCCAAGACATATGATGCAGCTGTATCTTTGACCAAGAGGATGGACATATAAACCTTTTATGTCACCTTCCATGCAGACTATCTTTAGTAAAAGAGGAAAAACTAAACTATAAGGTTATTCTATTTAGGCCAAGGAAAGCAACTTGGAATAGCTGCCAATTAATCTAGAATGCATTACTTGGCATTCAAAGTCTCGTCCCAGTCTACAAGCAGCAGCCTAATTGCCTGCTGTCTGTCTCTTTTCCTTTCACCTCTATTGTCTAAGAACACCAACTATTCACTGATGGCATCTATGTAGAGGGACATGAGATGTAAGTGCAAGCAGTGCGGTGTTGTTGGGACGCGGGACATGGTGTGAATTGATATATGGGTTGGGAGAAGGCAGGGAAGCTGATACTCTCAGTTTTGGATGTGTTGGATCTAAGGTACATCTGGGGCATCTTTGAAAGCAGCAACTAGCTCTTGCTAGCTTTACAGCCTCAGTACCTAGCACAGCTGCTGGCAAGTATTTATGAACTTACTGAGTGACTCAGCAAACCAAGTTTTATTGGGACAGCCTGTGTGCCTTATTTTGGGCTGAATAAAAGGCACAGCTCAGAAAGATTTTGGGTCTGGTTGCAACCCTGAGACAGAGGGATTGGGAATGCCTTTCGGTGACTTGTCCTCTGGTTCACAAATGTCTGAAAGGCTGTCATACAAGAGTTCTTGGTGGCAAATGACAGAAACCAACTGTAGACAAACAGAAGCAGAAAATTACTGGAAGGATTTGAGGTTTAGAATTCATGTGAAGCTGGGAGTCTATGCTTGGAAAATGGGTTTTCATTCTCTGTCTACACAAGAGTCCTTACTCAACAGTTCCTCCTCACCATGGTTCATTATAGTAGGTGGTACCTGGGGCCAACCAAGAAGTGACTCCACCTCAAGAAATAGGATACAGCCCAGGCTGGTGTGGCTCAGTGCAATGGTACCCACCTGAGAACCAAAGGTCACTGGTTTGATTCCCAGCCAGGGCACATAACCAGGTTGCAAGCCAGGTCTCCAGCCAGGTCCATAGCTGGATGCAGGTGAAAGGCAACCATATATAGATGTTTCTCTTCCTCTCCCTCTCTTTCTCCCTCCCTTCCCCTCTCTAAAAATAAATAAGATCTTTTAAAAAAAATAGGATAAAGTAAATTGTCATCTGAAGGTTAGATTGTTCCTTCACTTTGCACTTCTTTTAATGTCAGTCTTCCTCACCAGACTGTAAGCTCAATGAGGGGAGGGACAAATATCAGTCTTGTTGACTGCTGTAATTTCAGGGCTTAGAACAGAGCCTGGCATGTCATGGGTGTTTTGTAAATGTGTTGACTGTTTGGACTTAAGCCTCTAATACTTTAAAATAGAGATGTATCAGCTTCCAGGAGCAGAGTCTGTGGAATGGGCTGCAGTGAAAGTGGCAAGAGGTCCCCATGTCTGGCTGATGTGGCTCAGTGGATTGATCACCAACCTGTGGCCTGTGAACTAGAAGGTCCAGGTTCAATTTCTGGTCAGGGCACGTGCCTAGGTGTGAGAGGCAACCAATTGATGTTTCTCTTGAATGTGTTTCTCTCCCTGTCTTTTTCTATCCCTTCCCCTTTCTCTAGAAATAAATAAATAAAATCTTTTTAAAAAATAAAGAGAAGGAGAAGCCCCTGAAGCAGCCCAAGAAGTAGATCAAAGAGGTGGAGGAAGGAAATAAGGTATTCATGCAGAAGCAAAGAGAGGCAAAAAGTTCCAGCCAAGGTGGAGGCACAGGTAGACATGTTTGGCTCCCTCCACAACCATAAGAAGGAATACAACTACAGAAAAACTAAAAATAACAAGAACTACCAGAACATTGAACTGCATGGAAGTCCAACAAACAAAAATATAAAGAAGTAATACTCACCTAGACAGGCACGAGGGGCAGAGCTAGGACGGAGAGGACGGGGTGTGGTGGTGGGTGCTGGCAGCAAGGCAATGGCTGAGGTGGGCAGGCAGGCAGGAAATGCAGTCACACATTATAAAAATCAGGAGGGACACCTGGGGAGTGATCCCAGCCCCAGACCAGACAGCGAAGCTTACAGTTTCAGTACTGGAGAAAATGAAGCCTCATTGCTTCTGACTGTGAAAACCAGTGGGGGTTGGGGTGGCGGAAGAAACTGCTGGTCTTTCAGCAAAGTCCATTTGTTTAGAGGACCCTGCAGTCCTGGAACATCCACAGACCACCTGCTCTGGGAACCACAACCAGGGCAACAGCTAGAAGGGCGCCAGTCCCATATGGGAAGCAGGGCTAGTGCCTAGAAAAGGGGCGAGTGCTGAGAAAGTGACATTGTTCCCTCTTAAACCCCTCCCCAACATAGAGCACTACACCTTGGGAAACGAGTCCCCCTGCACTGATGAATACCTAAGGCTCCACCCCTTACAATGTAACAGGTGCAACACCTCTACCTAAGTCACAGGCAAACATAGGACTCTGTCAAGTTGAGGAGACACAGAAGTAGGGATCAAAAGAGGGAGCAGATCAAGGTTCCAGTGGGAGAATTAAGTGACTAGGAGATAGCCAACCTAACAAACACAGAGTTCAAAACACTTTTGATAACTAAGCTCACAGACTTGACAGACCTGCTTGAGTATAGCGAACACATAAGGGAAGAAGTGAAGGCTATATACTAAGTGAAATGAAGAAAAATTCACATGGGACCAATGGTGAAGGGAAAGGATGCGGAGGTTCAAATCAACAATTAGGAACATAAGAAGAAATAAACAGTCAACCAACACAGAATGAAGAAACAAGAACTAAAAAAAAAAAAAAAAAAGAGGAGGCTTAGGAACCTCTGGGACAACTTTAAACTGGACAATGCCCGAATCATAGGGGTGCTGGAAGGAGAAGAAGAAGAGCAAGAAATTGAAAACCTATGTGGAAAAAATAATGGAGGAAAATTTACCTAATTTGGCAAAGGAAATAGACACACAAACCCAGGAAGCACAGGGTCCCAAACAAGCTAGACCCAAAGAGGACCACACCAAGACACATCGTGATTAAAATGGCAAAGTTTAAAGATAAAGAGAGACTCTTAAAAGCAGCAAGAGAAAAGAAGAGAATTATCTACAAAGGGGTGCCTACAAGACTGTCAGCTGTTTTCTCAAAAGAAACTTTGCAGATAAGAAGGGACTGATTTTATATACTTGTATCTATCAATAAACATTGTGATACTTAAAAAAAATGAAAGAAATCTGGTAAAAAGTGAGCTACTTCCTGTGTCTGGGACAATAGTTATCCTTAATTTCATTTCTGTTTCAACATCTGGATTCCCTATTATGTCATAATATCTCTTGATACCTATAGCTAGATAAAATGTTGTCTTGGAGACTGTTTACATTAAAGAATAAACTTCTGTAAAAAAAAATTATTATAATCATGCAGGGGCCCATCTCATTAGTTCTTCTCACTCTGCCATTTCAACCCTGGCTCTGAGGTCAGAGTAAACCCAGCCCAGAATCCTGTCAATGTATGTTCTTTAGTCTTTGTTCTATCCCAAATTCTTTTTTTTTTTTTTTTAAGATTTTATTCATTATTTTTTGAGAGAAGGGCAGCGGGGGGTGGGGAAGAGGAAAGGGAGAGAAACATCAATGTATGGTTGCCTTTCACCTGCCTCCAGCTGGGGACCTGGCTGGAGACCTGGCTTGCAATCTGGTTATGTGCCCTGACAGAGAATCGAACTAATGGCCCTTGGGTTTGCAGGCCGGTGCCAAATTCTTTATCTCCTGGACTTAAACCAACCCATTTGAAAATAGAATAGAATAGAATAGAATAGAATAAAATAGAAATTAAAATAGATGTGTCAACCTTAAAGATGGAGGCAGAATAACTATTAGGCCCAGTTTAGACTGTAACATGAATAAAGGTATAAATGCAGCTAAAGAAAAGAAGTGCCATACAACAATAAATTAATTTATAAAAGGAAAAGAATGCATTCAATTGGGGGGGAAAATCACCAGTCAGGGATAGAGATCAAGAAGAGTTGTCAAGGCAAGCACCAGTCTATCCACCCTAGCACTGCCTGAGGACAAAGATGCTGGTCCAGGAAAATGGGAAATGGAGCTGTCATACTTTGAAACCACCTAATTTAATCTCCATTTTGTTGGTGCTCTGGGTCACAAGCAGCATGCTGAAAACCACACATTCCCTGTGTAGATTTACCTTAGGGAGAGAATGCATAGTCATCAGTGAACAAGAAGATCCAGCCTGCTCCAGAGCTTTGCTTCCCTTTATAAATTAATGAATTGGTATCTGATTTGAAATATCAGTCTCATGAGCCTGGTTAATGAGTAGCTGTTCATAGAAATGCTGCTGCTTTCAGGACTAAGAGCTTTGGTTTCTGCGGAGATGGTGATGAATCTAGGATGGTGATGACTTCACCAAGGTAACGAATGCTACCCCAGAGACACTCAGTTTTTCGGCATTTTTCTTTTTCTTAAAAAATATTTTTAATCAAAATAATACTTTGCCTTGACTATTGTGTCCCAGTGGATTGAGTGCTGGCCTATGAATCAAAAGGCTGCCAGTTGGATTCCCAGTCAGGACACATGCCTGGGTTGCAGGCCAGGTCCCCATGTCGGGGTGTGCCATAGGCAACCAATCCTATGTTGTGTCTCTCACACAATTGTTTTTCTCCCCCTCTCTCTTTCTCCCTCCCTCCCTTTTCTCTAAATAAAAATCTTTTAAAAAAATAAGATGGTGCTCTCTTCAGCATATATACTAAAATTGGAATGATACAGAGAAGATTAGCATGGCCCCTAAGCAAGGATGACACTCAAATTCTTGAAGCGTTCCATATTTTTAAAAAATAAATAAGATGGATGGGAAGAATGAACATCATCAAAGTGTCTGTACTATTCAAAGCCATCTATAGATTTAATGCAATCCCTATTAAAACACCAATGTTATATTTCACAGACTTAGAACAAACACTTAACAATTTATATGAAGAACCCTGGCTGGTAGCACAGTGGATAAGGTGTCAGCCTGAGAACCCAAAGGTCACTGGTTCGATTCCCAGCCAGGGTACGCATAATCAGGTTGCAAGCCAGGTCTCCAGCCAGATCTGTAGTTGGAGGCAGGTGAAAGGTAACCATACATTGATGTCTCTCTTCCTCTCTCCCTTCCCCTCACTCTAAAAAATTATAAATAAAATCTTTAAAAAATTTTTATATGGAGTCAGAAATGACCCCAATAGCTACAGCAATCTTGAGAAAGAAGAACGAAGTAGGAGGAATCACAATACCAGATATCAACCTATATTACAAAGCCATAGTAATCAAAACAGTCTAGTACTGGCACAAGAACAAATAGATCAATAGAAGAGAAAAGAGAGCCCGGAAATAAACTCAGGACTCTACAGGCAACTAATATTCAACAAAGGGGGAAGGAACATAAAATGGAGTGCAAATATCCTCTTCAACAAGTGGTGTTGGGAAAACTGGACAGGCACATGCAAACAAACAAACAAATAAACAAACAAAAACAAAGAAAGAAGGAAAGAAAGAAAGAAAGAAAAAAAAAACTAGACCACCAACTTATACCATATACTAGAATAAACTCAAGATGGATAAAAGACTTAAACATAAGCAGTGCCACCATAAAAGTCCTAGAAAAAAACATAAGCAAAAAAATTGCAGGTATCCCTTGCAGCAATATTTTCACAGATATCTATCCCAAGACAAGGGAAATAAAAGAACATATAAACAAATGGGACTATATCAAACTGAAAAGTTTCTGCTCAGCTAAAGAAATGATCAACAAAATGAGAAGGGAATCAACCATACGGGAAAACATATTTGCCAATGACACTTCAGACAAGGATCTGATCTCCAAAATATATAAAGAACTAATATGACTCAACACCAGGGAGACAGACAGCCCAATTATAAAATGGGCAAAGGACCTGAACAGACACTTCTCCAAGGAAGACATACAAAGGGCCCCATAGGCATATGAAAGAATGTTTAACATCACTTAAAACCACAATGAGATACCACCTCACACCCATTAGGATGGCCATCATCAACAAATCAACAAACAAGTACTGGCGAGGATGTGGAGAAAAGGGAACCCTGGTGCACTGCAGGTGGGAATGCAGACTGATGCAGCCATTACAGAAGATAGTAGGAATTTCCTCAAAAAACTAAAAATAGAACTACCTTATGCCCAATAATTCCATTGCTAGGATTATATACCCAAAGAATCCTAAAACACCAATTCAGAAGAACCTATGCACCACTATGTTCTTATAACAGTGCTATCTACAATAGCCAAGTGCTGGAAACAACCTAAGTGCCTTTCAGTGGATGAATGGATCAGAAAACTGTGATACATTTACATAATGGAGTTCTATACAGCAGAAAGAAAGAAGTAGCTTCTACCATTTGCGATAGCATGGATGGAACTGGAGACTATCATGCTTAGTGAAATGAGCCAGGCAGCAAAAGTTAAATACCATATGTTCTCACTTAATACAGGAGACTAACAAACAAAACATACAGGTGAGCAGAAAGAAACGAGACACAGGAACAAAAAGAAAGAGGAGCAGACTGATGGTGACTAGGGGGGAGGGGAAGTAGGGGGAAAGCAGGGAAAGGGGTCAGTCAGATGAGCTAGTGAGGAGGACCCATGGACATGGACAATGAGTTGGGGATTGACTGAGGGGGGAGAGCAATGGGGGTGGGAAATGAAACAATTGTAATACAACAATAATAAATAAAATTAACTGAAAATAAATATAAAAATAAAAAATAAACAAAACAATACAGGAACAGATTTTTCAATAGCAACTACATGTATGACAAGTTTTTGTTTTTTTTAAGGCAGTTTTCCACTCTACCTTCTTCACTCCTGATTCTCCCCTCCCCCAAGGGAACTAGTCTTTTGGCTGTTTTTTGTCCCTAGTATTTATGTTCATATTTTGACCAATACTGATTTTTTTTTCTGATTTAAAATTGCTCATTGACATTTTAAAATAGGAGATGTAGTGCTTATATTTCCCTTTTCACCCCCACATACTTGGTCATCCCTTATTCTTCCAATACAATTATAGTTCAAATTTAAAATATTCAATATTTATAATATTTTGGCTATATTTTCAGAGTTAAATTGTCTCATTTTTTCTTTTGCTTAGACTTCTATGTATATAGTGTGAATTTAACCCTACACATTCCCACTAGAGCTACAGAGATTGCTTCATGTGCTCAAACATATCAGGTTCCTTTTTTTTTTTTTTTTTTTCTTGAAACATCTCTTCTTGAAGCCCTTTGTCTTTCTGTGAACCCTTTGGTTCACAGGCCAGCGCTCAGTCCACTGAGTCACACTGTCCAGGGCTGTCCTCAGAATTTTAGAGGTATTGCTTTCCTGTGTCTTAGTCATCAGCCTTGCTATTGAGAAGATTAATATCATTTAACCTGTAAACTTTCATATGTGACCTGTTTCTCTCTGGAAGCTTTTAGGATGTGCTCTTTGTCTTGATATTCTGAATTTTTTCAGCTATGAAACTTGGTGTGGGTCTGTTGTATAAATAAAGAAATTGGCCCATGTGTGTGTTTTCATCTCCCCACCTCCCACCCCAGGAGGTAGCCACAAAATCTTTGCAACTTCCTGATAGGACAGCCTTTGCTATTCATGGTGCCCAGGGGATGGTTTATGGTACCTAGATAATTTAAGATGACTTAGGATAAAAGTTGGCCAAGCCAGGAAGGCTAATTATAGAATCATAGGGTTGAAGCTCTGAGCCTTGTGATATCAGCCTGACTTCTGAGATAGGGAAAGGGGCTGGAGATTGAGTGGGCAATGATTCCACCAATCAGGCCTACAAAATGAAAGTCTAGTCAAAAGCTTGGACACAGAAGGTCAGAGGCACTTTCCTGGTTAATCATACTCTATGTGCACTATTCCACACCTACGTGCTCACAGGGGCCTAACCTCCCATTTATTCCTTCCTTTTTTTTTTTTTCTTTTTAGAACCTTCACCACTAATTTCAGAGCATTTTGTTATGGAGCAAAGCAGGGCTCATGCATATGGCACCTTGGTGTATGACCCAACAATTAGTATTGAGAAAAAACAGATCTTTGTTTATAATAGTCCAACCTGGGGTGGGGGGGGAGCACTTCAACTCATCATTCTGTTCTCCCACAACACCCAGCACTTCCCTTGCTCCCCAAAAGACTATAAGCCAAAACCAAGCCCAACAGTTCCCATTCCTTATCTGTCAGCTCTCTCCTTCAGGATCTGGGATATGTTGTCATCAGCCTCAGTATAACAGTCCAGAAAAGCATGTGCCATGTTACACTGGGTCATGGTGAAGTCCAGGAAAGGCACAAGTCCTAAAAGAGTGTCCTCTCCCTATGTCCTGAGTTCCAGAGTCCAGATAGAGTCTGGGACTGCAAGGCAGAGTCCTTGGTGGCTTCAGAGTCAGCTGGAGCAGGGACAATCAAAGCAGCAGCATGCCTGCTTTCCCACTACCCAAGCCATAGGGCTGAATTCTGAATATAAACTGCATAGGTTCTTCTTCCTTCCCACCAGACCAGCTTCACTATAAACTACGTAGCAGCTGTTTCACTCCAGGCAGCATGGCTGAATCCCCTTCCGGCTCACAGCTCCTTCTTCATGGTTACTCCTCCTTTTCTGTTCCACACTCACGCTCCACCTACAAGGCTGCCTAGCTGCAACATCAAGGCTCTCTCCTACACTCCAGCCCTCCTATCTACACCCTTTCAGACTGCTTGGCTTCTCTTCTTTTATCCTCTTGGCTCTCCCTAATTATTTTTTAAAGATTTTATTTATTATGTTTAACGAGAGGGTCAGGAAGGGAGAGAGGCAGAGATGAAGATGGACATCAATGTATGGTTGCCTTTCACCTGCCTCCAGCCACAGACCTGGCTTATAACCTGGTTATGTGCTCTGGGTGGGGAATTGAACCAGTGAGTGACCTTTGGGTTTGCAGGCTGGTGCCTATCCACTGAGCCACCAGCCAGGGTCTCCCTAATTTTTACATGCCAACCCAGAGCACCATGTGTTATTGTTACGAAAAGTACCCTAAGCCAATCATCTGCCCTTCACTTGGCTGCAGCATAGCTTCCTAGTATCCTAAGTCTATCATGCACCCTTTGCCCTGGGTTGCAGCACCGCTATTATCTAATTACCAACTTGCCATAGGTATGCAAAGTTACCTCAAAAACTATTATCTCCTTCCCCTGTCCCCAAAACCATGAGCTGTGGGGACTTCAGGGGCAAACACCACTGCTCTGTTACAATTTCATCACTACAAAAAGAAACTCCATATCCATTAAGCAGTCATTCTCTTTCCTTGTGAGTTTATGTATTTTTCCCTGAGTGCATTTACTGTCATTTTAATGGAATTTCAGGAGTGAGGAAGGTAAACACATGTGATTAATCCTCACAGTTAGCCAGAAATGGGCTCTTCCTTTCAAGCTGCAACAATTCTCACTTTCATTAGGCAGATTCCTGAGCCCGGTTGTCTGAGAGGACTTTCTGGAGAAGGGAAATTTGACCTGAGTCTTAAAGATGTCTAGGATTCCAGTGGAAGTTAAGGAGGTGAAGGTGTGAGAGGATGAGAAGGGCGACATAGGGAGGAGAAAGGGGGAAGGGAGGGAGAGGAAGGTCTTTGGGTATAGCACCAGAACTTAACCAGATTAAAGTCTGGTGTCTTATCCCAGGTCTGTGGTTCTCTGCTTGGGTTTCGCTGGAAAAGCAGCCCATTCCTTAGAACCCTAAGGAAGGTGGCCTTGCCTTAAGTGCAGTGAGGAAGGAGCTCTGGAGACTCGGTCCCTCTCTGTTGCCAACCTGGGGAATAGGCCCAGTCTAGGGAGACAGGGACAGTTTTCAAGAACAAAGAGAAATAGTCTAAATATAAAATTTACTTGTTTGCAAACTGTGTTACCCTGATCCAGCTTGTACTGACTTGGTTTTCTCATCTGTAAATGGTTATCTCTAGCAGCATAATTGGAGAATTACATAAGATGTTTTTTTTATCTTCCTTCCTTCCTTCCTTCCTTCCTTCCTTCCTTCCTTCCTTCCTTCCTTCCTCCCTCCCTCCCTCCCTCATCTCTTTCTTTCTTTCTTTCTTTTTCTTTTTAATGTATGGTTGCCTTTCACCTGCCCCCAGCTACGGACCTGGCTGGAGACCTGGCTGGAGACCTGGCTTGCAACCTGGTTATGTGCCTGGGAAATCAAACCAGCGACCCTTGGGTACGCAGGCCGGCGCCTAACCACTGAGCCACCACCAGCCAGGGCAATAAGATGCTTTTTGTAAAATGTTTACCACAAAACCTGGCCCAGAAAAGAATTTCAAAAACCTCAGCTTTCTTCTCTTTCTTTCTTTGGAGATTGAAGGTAAACTGTATGGGTGGAGTTTCATCCAAGGAAGGCTTGAATGCCTGGCTATGGACTGATGCTGAAAGTCCTGGAGAAGCATAGGAGATTTGTGAGTGGATGAGTGACACAGATCTAGCGGTGCTCTGGAAAGATCATTTCTGGATAATGCAGGAGGGAGAATCAGAGTCCTAACTCTACATCTAATTGACTATTTTCTCGTATGTGCCCAACACATATGAATGATCCTCATCAGTCTTTCCTTAGTGGGCTGTGAGTTAATGTAAATACTTAATCCTTAACATAAATAGGATCCCTCAGTTGCCTTCTTAGAGATAAATCTAGTGGAAGAGGTTTCCCCATCCTAGAAGGGCTGATGTAGACAGCTTGAGCTGCGGCATAAGGCATGAGATGGAATTTTTGACAAACTCTGGAGACCGTAATAATGGGTGAAGCCACGGAGGCCCTCCAGACACTGCCCCTCACAGGGGGAATACCAAGTGCCTCATACTTGAGAACAGTTGAAAAACCATATGGATCCCTCTTAAGAAATTTCTCATGAGGGATGACAAACTATCCATTTCCTGCTTTAGGGGGCTGAACTCTAGGCGCTGAGCTCTGGGTGCTGAGCTCTGGGTACAGGAGGAGCAAGATAATCACCTGGAATGACTTCTGTCCACTAGAGGGAAACCCAGCCTAGAGAGAGAATCAAGTGTAGGCATCCGGAGGCCAGAAGAAGCAGGAGGGACCAGCCTTTGAACCTAAATTCTTTAGGCTCAGTATTGGTGGGATTACTCGCTTGCACTAGCTTGGGGAGAGCCAATTATTGCATTTTCAGGAATGGTGGGAGCTGGTTGTTAAGCACAGTTTTTTTTTAAAAAAGATTTTACTTATGTATTTTTAGAGAGAGGAGAAGGGCGGGAGAAAGAGAGGGAGAAAAACATCAATGTGTGGTTGTCTCTCCCATAACCCCAACCAGGGACCTGGCCTACAACCCAGGCGTGTGCCCTGATGGGGAATCAAACCAGCAACCCTCTGGTTCACAGGCTCAAGTCACCTCAGCCACATCAGCCAGGGCTAAGCAGTTTTTAAAAATTGAAGTATATAAATGTACACTTGAATAAATTCTAAAAATGAAGATAGTAAAGACCCTAAACTCATCATTCCTTACTTATTTTACTGTATCTTACTGTACTGGTTGTTTCTGTTATAGTAGAAGTACCATATAATGGTATACTATTGCCCAGCTCCAACTTCGGCTGCTTGACATTGGCTGTGGTGGAGTATGTAATGCTACATTTCAGGGTTCTCCTCATTCTGTGCCAGTGTTGGATAGTTACTAGGACGTGACTGCCTGGGCCTATCCCACATTAGGTCTTGTGATTGGAGATAAGCTTCTCTGGAAGTCTTGCCAACACAGGCACACTTGGTGATGTCTTCATGGCTGGAACAGCCAATCCAGAGAGCAGAGGCTGTAACGTGGAAACAGCAGAGGGAGCAAGCAAGCATCGTGGTGTGGTTCCAGGAGCTTGACCCAGAGTCTCCGGCTGGGTGCAAGCCACTCCCTGCCCCCACCCTGGAATTTTTCTGTGCTTAAGTGCTCAGGCATGCCTTTCTGTTTGCCTAGCAATGAACCAAGTTTCTAGATCATCCAGAATTAGAAAGTGTTCCCGCATCAGAAGGGGTGAGTGCTTCTTGAAGGGTAGGGAAGGGCCCATCTGGATCTGTATCCATAGGCTTGGTTCATGTCCCTGGGCGAAGTGTTGGAGCGGCTACACAGAACACTCTGAAGGAAGAAGAAAGACTGTGAAGGAATCTGGAGTCAAACAGATCTGGGCTCCACCCCAAGATACAAGACCTGAGAATGGCACTTAAACCAAAGATGTATTTGGTCTCCAATTTGTCAAACAGGGATAAGAAGACTCGTCAGGCAGAGCTGTTGTGAAGATTAAAGATTATTCATGCAAAGGTCACAGATGGGCATTCCACCCCTTAGAAGCTGTTCCATGATGTAGAAGTTGTTGTTATACTTGTGAAAGGGTGGGGTGGGTGGGTGCTGAATTTAAATTAGCTCTCAGTGCCTGACCACCCTGATACTCTGTGTGTCAAGGAGGTGGGGGCAGGTGGGGAAGGACCAAGAGGCAACAAATCTTTGGTGGCACCGCTGGCAGACACAACTAGGAAGCAGAATTGGGATATGGAACCAGACCTCTAGCCAGGACTCTGCAAATGCTGGGTGCTGGGCAAAAGGCACCTCCTTGGTAGTCCCCTTCTCAACTCCAGGACTGGGTGGAGCTCTGGGCCAGAGGGCTGGCTGCCAGACGGACATTGCAGGCCCCTGACTGGGGGCAGGAAGCCGTGGCCAGGGCTGTCCCCAAGCATCAAAGTGACGGAAGGGAGGGAACAGCTCGCACCTGCCTTGCGCAAGCCAGGCTCCCGCTGTGGCGTCGAGGATCCCTGGCGTGAGTTCTTGGCCTACTCCGCTGGGGCAGGGCCCGCAGCTTTCAGGCAGTAGTAACCCAGCAAAGAAGACTTGGTCTGCACTTCCGTTCACTTATTCCTACATTCACTCATTCATACATCCATCAGTTATTTAGCTATGGCAGTAGCTGGTGAGCAAAACAGTGCATGATCTCCAGGACCTTCACAGTCCTGGCTTCTCCACCCACTAGCTGTGTAATTTGGGAAAGTGATTTAACCCCTCTGGGCATCAGCGGGTGGAGTGTTGGATTAAATACTTGGGAGGATTTGATGATCCGTTACTTCCTTGAGTGTTGGATTAAATGAATTCCATGTGAAGCCCTTGGAACCACATCAGCAAATACTAAGCATTCATTAAATTTAGGATTAAAAAAAACATTTATTTATTCATGAATATAAATTAAGGGTTTATTACACAATGAAAGGTGTTAGTTTCTCATTGTCAGTGGTTCAAGGAAACAAGGCCACGAGCCCTGGGTGAAGCTGGAGCTGAAAAGCCAGGCTCAGGAGAATGCTGACAGGCACTGATTCACAACCTCCAGAGGGTGGGTAGTCTTCTGAGCAGCTGCCGCCGATCCTTATCTGCAAGTTGCTTGCTCACTGCATGCTCTGAGGTATGAGTCTCTCGTGTGATGTGCACATCCATCTTGAAATGCTGGGAAAGTGATGACAGAAGCTTGACTTGGATGGACAGGCCCAGAAGGGTAGCCATACTACCATGACAAATGGTAGGTATGAAGGCCATGGCCACAGTGCTCTCTGGGTCGCTCACCTGAACTCGGGCTTGTCTACTACATTCAATTCTTCTAGCATCAGTGGATGCTCTGAGTCACTGATGAAACGGGTCAGATAGAATATCATGCATGGGTTGATGCTGTCTGAAATCTGCTCGTCCTCTTCCACCTTCTTAAGCGTGACATGGATAATGCACAAGAGAGGCCCAAAGTTACATACTAGGGATCTGAACAGTGGATGTAAAGATTTCCCCCCAACTCTCCCCAACCTTCTGACCAGGTCGCTCACTTGGTTAGAGCGCTGTCCCTAAAGGCCAAGGTTTCAGAGTTGGATGCCCTACCCCGGCACAAATAAGAATCAACCAATGAATGCATGAATAGGCGGAACAACAAATCCATGTTCGCTCTCTCTTTCTCTAAAAACCAAGACATTAACTATTTTTTAAAATTAAAAAAAAAGTTTATTTGAGCCAAACTGAGAGCAAGATCTCAAATACCCTCCAGATTTAAAGATGTTTAGAGGTTGATTGCCAATGTTTAAAAATTATGAAATTTCATCTAAAACTCAGATTTTGGCTTCTATTAAGAAGATCGAAGGTCTAGGAAGCTCATGTTTCATAAGCTGTTATTAAGTATTATGCTAGAGGCAGTTTCTTTTTTAAAAGTATATTTTTGTATGCCTTTTGCAAAGTGGTGTTAACTGTACCAGAAAAAACAACAACAACAACAACAAAAAAAACCCTCTTGGGTGTGACGGACCAGCCGTCCCTGGATTACGCACCGGGTTTGGACGGCGGACGCAAGAAAAAGAGAAGAGACAAAGTTGGGGTCGGGAGGCTCATCCAAGCCACGAGTCCCATTTATTAATCACACTAAGCTTATATGCAGGTATTATGGCACCTGCTCAACTGAAACCAGGAAGCTAAGCTAGCTGCAGAGAACAAGGTATGGCACACTCTCTGCTTTCCGTGCTTCACGGGCTACTGGGTAAACACACTGGGCTGACTCCCTATACACAGTGTCCCTTCCGAGTCCACCTGGCACTAGGGCTGGCCTTGCCAAACACCCGTTTTTGCTAGCTGGGCCTTGCCAAGCAGACTAGCAGTCCCCTAACACTTGGGCAACCGTGCTGTTGCAAGGGTCTGCAAGGCAAGATTATTTTGAAAGACAGATATTGTCGTGGTTAGTTGCTTGATTTCAAAATGTTGCCTTCTGGAACATCTTCTAATAAAATATTTCTCCAAAATGTCAGAATGGGGCAGTTTGTGCCATTGGAATCTCTGGAATCAAAGAAAAGATCTGTAGACTGCTAAATTTTTACCGTTAAGCTAGAGGCCAGAAGTTAGTGACTGGGGTACACGTTGTGGAGACCTGAACAGGAAATGGAATGAAGATGGAGAGAAGGAACCAGCAGGTGACAGATACTTGTAGAATTGACAGGATGAGAGAGAGGAAACCTGGGTCACACTTAGGTTTCTGGCCTGGAACAGTGGGTGAGAGGTAGACCCATTCACTGACCTGAGGGTTCAGAGGAAAAGAATGAATGGAGTTTGGGTCTGTTATAAGGAGATGAGCAGGATATCAGAGGTCTGTTGCTCTGGTGAGAGAGCTGGGTTTGAGGCCTAGGGCAGACCTTGAGGTCCTATTTACATTATGGGATTAAAGATGGTTAATGGATTGAATTAAAGACTGTAAGGGATTGGAAAGCTGTTACAGGAGGGCGAGAGAAGCCTGCAAGACTGAAATATCTAGCTGTCTCCTCAGGTGGTCTTTGCCTTCATCCTGCAGGGCTGGGCCCTCCAGGATAACTCACTGCAGGGGTAGTCTGAGGAATAGGTGGACAGAAAGGATTCTGACCCAATCCACTGCAACCCAAATGAAGCAGGAGGTGGGGTAAAACCCTAGCCAAGTTCAGTACACCTCAGTGACCTTCAGTGACTCCTTTCTGCTCACCAAGATAGCTTGGTGAGCCTCTGGAACACTTGGGAAAGTGAACTCAGAGGAAGGTGCCCAGCTGGACTTCACTGGCTGGAGAGTGAGCAAACAGGGCACCAGGACATTCTTCTCAGCTGACTGGAAGTAGGATACCTGCAGGTCAGGCTAGGGAGCCCCACCCCTTGTGACCAGGTGTGTCACTGAGAGAGGCTAGCAATCTTGCTTGGGAGCCAGAGATTTGGGCTGGAGCAGGACTGAGCTTTGAAACGTGCAATGGCTCTTACTATGTGCCAGACACCACACGTGTTTTGTCTAATTTTCTTAAAAGCCCAGTGGAGGAAATAAAATTCCCCCCATTCTACAGAGGAGGAAGCTGACTGAGAGCGCATAAGTCATATTCCAAGGACGTGCAGCTTGTGAGAGGCAGAGTTAGGAGGACAAGGCTGGAGCTCCTGAGGTGGCCCCCCCTTTGCAATGGCCTCTCAGCCACCTGGACACATGGGCTCTACCCTGGGCATCTTCCCACCTTTTTCTCTCTTCCTTACCCTTGATCAAAAAATGATCACCAAATCCTATCAATTTCACCCCCTCTACAGATCTTGCCTCTGTCACCTCTGTCCATTCCTGGAGCTACTGCCCCAGTTTCAGCCTTGTGATCTGCTTGATTACATCATCCTTGTCCTTGGTCTCCCTGCCTGGCAGTTCTCCCGCCCCCACCCCAGGCCCTTCTCCACGTCAGCAACTAGAGGGCTCTTCTAAAACACAGGTCTGACCATGTCACTGTCCTTCTTGACACCCGCCAGGGCTGTCCCATTGCCTATTAATAAAGTTCAATTCATGAGCAAGTGGGCTCTGATCACCAGCCTCAGAAACCTCATGTCCTCTGCTTTCTGGCCTGCTCCAGTGGCCCTCCTCCGAACAAGCCCTGAGGTGGGCTCTCTTACCTCTGGACCTTTGCTCCCACTGCCTACTCTGCTTACAACAATCTCTCATCCATTTCTGGCCAGCTTCATAGAGGACTTGTTTGCCAGAGTGAATGTGCCCGGGATTGAAGTTCTTTTTGTTCCTATCTCTCTTTCCCACTGAGCAGCTCCTGTGTGGTCCTCCCTCTGTGCCCAGCATAGTACCTAAAATACTGAGGAGGTTCTGTAAGTGTTGGGGGTGGGTGCACCTTAGCTTCTGTCTTCCATCCTCTCCATCCTGACCTCTGGATCCTGGTTCAGCTCCTTGCGTGGCTTGGATTTACTTCTGTGATGGTTGCAGCTCCAGATCAAGCTTCTCACCTCAGCTTTGGCTCTGGTTTTAGCTCTGATCTACTTCAAGCTTTAGCTCCAATTCCTAGCTTTGGCTCAATATCTCGGACTAGTATTTACTTAGCCTATCCCACTGGGTCTAAACTTACAATCCAACCAACTGTTTCCTACTCTCCTGACCCCCAGTTCTACTCCCTGGGCTGAAATTTCTGGCCTGGTTGGTTAGGAGGGAGGAGAGCAGGAAAAGACTAGAACAGAGCCCCTCAGCAGCCTTCCTACCTCTGCAGTATCCCCAGCCTTAGAGCCATCTTGCTGCAGCATCCTGACCCAACCTCAGGCCCTGACCAGTGCTATGGGGGAAAACAGCTCCAGGTTTGAAGCAAGACCCTACCATTTACTGGCTGTGAGGATTTAAGCCCCCTTCTTGGACATCATTCTTTTGTACATGAAATGGGATAACAGGTTATGTCAGAATGACAGAAGACAATGCTGTGGAGGTCTCGGCACGGTGCCTGGTATAGAGTAGGTGTCAATAACCGTGAGGTCCTTTCCTCTTCACCCTGTCCCCAGGTTCGTAGGGTCAGCTTCTGTAGGTGCCCTGCCCAGTTCACAGAGCCCATTGCATAAGGGATTTATTTTAACTGTGACATTGGTGGGCCTGGCACAGCCTTGTTTCCAGGCTTCTAGCTTGGACTGTTGGCTCTAGGACCTCTCAGGCCGTGGGAGCAAAGCCAAGGCACCATACTGGATTGCCTGCCCAGAACGCACTGTCCCTGACGTCAGGAGCAAACACGGATCTAGAGGGTACTGGGGGAAAGGCTAGTCTCCCTTCTGTGGAT
Source organism: Noctilio leporinus (assembly GCA_004026585.1). Lineage (NCBI taxonomy): Eukaryota > Metazoa > Chordata > Mammalia > Chiroptera > Noctilionidae > Noctilio > Noctilio leporinus. The sequence continues at coordinate 61,891 of PVIW01005251.1, read as the reverse complement.
CTCTCTGGTTGTGGGTTGAATATAGGGATTTGGATTGAGGGAGTACTGGTGCTTCCTTCTCACCCCCGATTGCCTTGCTGACTCTGTATCATTAAAGCTCAGAAGGAAAGGGTTCCTATGGATAAGGGAACCCAGGTTTCCTGTCCCCCAACACAGGAATCAACAACAGTGGGGGTGTGAGTATGATGTGGAGGTGAGAGAATATGTTGGTATGAATGTATAGGCAGCATGGTGTATGGTAAGTATAGTCATATTATAGAATATTACATGCAATATGTGTATGTCTGAATATTGTGTATGTGTCTATAGATGATGTGGATAGTTGGAGGGCTGGGTCCATATACAACATGGGAGTGGTATGTGTATATGTGAAGATAGAGTAGACCTGGGTATGTGGTATGAGCAATGTATTTGGTGTGTCTGTATGTGCTATGTGTCCCATGTGAAGTAGGATGGGGGAGAATGTGAGCTGCAGAGCTGTGCCAGGTGACAGGCAGGTATTGGTATGTTTAGATTTCCGGCTGAACCCTCTGAGGTGGCCTGGGCCAACGTCATTGTCCATTCACTGCAGAAACAGAGAAGGGCAGAAGGGGCAGAGTAAGGAGGTTGGATTTGTTCTCTAAAGAGTCAAGATCCTCCACACCCAGCTGATTGCCCTGCATGGATGCCTGCAAAAGCCCCAGGGAAATAAATATAACATTTGGAAGTCCTGGTGCTGTGAATGCTCCAGCTGGTAGTTCATGTGGTCAATGCCCTGCCTTGGACCAGCAGTTGAGGCCAGTCAGACCAATGGCCGCACTGCCACGAACAGGTTCTAGGTAACTGCCTCAGTAATTAGCCCTGCTCCAGAGCCTCCTGACTGATTGGCATCTCTACAAACTCCAAGTCCAAGAAGGAAACTTTAGGGATTTCTAAGGCCACACCACACCCAGGCTGCTGATCTCTGGAGGAACCTAATTTTAACCTCAGTTGGCTGCTTCTATCTGCTCCGCCTCTATGGGTGCTCCCCTCCTCAGATTGGCTCCTTAGGTTATATGATCCTATCTGTCTTGCATCACTCCCCAATATGCAGTCCGTGCTGGAGACAGTCAGAATTGTATTTTCAAGAAGGCACTCTACAGCCTGCTACCTAAAAAACATTACTCTGCCTTAGCTCTGGGTAACTGTCAAGATGCTTTCTGATGCTGAATCTACTGGTTGTCCCCTGATACCCACGATCCTGCTTATCCATAGTCATAGAACTCCACTTTTTAGCTGGGCACAAGGTTGGCCTGGAATAAAAACCACAGTTCCCAGAATTCCTTGCAGCTAGGCGTGGCTCAAGTGACTAAGCACTGGTTACCAAAATCTATGAGCAAAAGCATTTTGTGTAACTTCCAGAAGCTATTTTTTTAACGCACATTTTAAGAACATAAATTTTATTTATTATTATGTGAGTGAGGGAATGGGAGGGAGGAAGAAAGGGAGAGAAACATCAATGTATGATTGCTTTTTGCGTTCCTCTAGCTGGGGAAGTGGCTGGGGACCTGGCCTGCACCCTGGGTACATGTCCTGACTGGGCATGGAATGGGAGACTCTTGGGTTCGCAGGCTGGCACTCAATCCACTGAGTCATACCAGCCAGAGCCAAAAACTACTTTTAAAGGGAGAGTGTGCTGTTTACACACCTTCCTCCTTCCGGTTGGCAGAAGGTAAATGTGATGACTACAGCTCAGACAGTCCCAGTGAACAATGAGATAGGAGCATCGTGTGAAGGATGGCAGAAGGTAGCAGAGCAATTTAACAGCTCCGATGATCATGGATCCACAAGACTAGCTCTGGAATAATTATTGCCTGACTTTTAACTGGTTGTAATGGCTGCCGTGTAAGTTTTCTGTTGTCTACAGTCAATGGTCACCTAAGCCTAGTGGATACACTTTCATTGGATCAGCTGTTTTTCCTCTTGTTGCCAGAGCTCTCTGCCAACCACCCCATTCTAATTGCCTGCTCTATCTGCTCATAAGAGTGTGAGATCATGGGGACAGAGTCCATGTCATTCACCAAGCACAGTGCCTAACACCAAAAAATGGTAGTTGTATTAATAACTATGTGGGATACACATCCAGGCATCCAGATTTGGGTGGAGCCACAGATTTGAGAATTGTAAGTAAAAATATGGTCACTAAAGAGGTGGGAGAGAATGAGGTAAAGAGAAAAGAAGGGTAAATGAAGAGGCCTTTAGAGATCTCACACTTCAGGTCATGTGAGGAGGAAAAGACATAAAATATGGCTGAGAAAGGCCAGCACGTAGGCAAGAATTGGACAAAGGACTTTGGAGCAGGTGAACATAGAGAGGACATGTGATCCTGTGATTTTCTCCCTGAGTCACTTGAGATAGGAGCAGAGAAAGGCATCAGCTGGGTCTGACCCAGGATGAAGGCAGGAGAAGGTATTGGCAAGAGAAATGCCAGCCCCACTGAAGGAAAGACAAAGTAAAATGAGAATCAGGATCAAGGGTTGGTAGGTCCTGGTGAGGTTGAAAAACAGGTGATGTGGGTATGCAGACGTGAGAAAGCTGAAAAGAACGTGACATTTTGTCAGGGTATTACCAGGTATGCCATGCCTAGGATAAAAACGGAGTTACCAAATAGTTTTTCTGGTTCTGCAGGACCTCAGCCTTGTTCAAAATTATCCTGGGCTTTCCATATATGCCCAGAGGGTTTGGTCATGAAGCACCCTCCCCGTTTTCCTCTTCTACCCCAGAGAAGCTGATTCTCATCATGCTAATAATGTTCAATGAAGGCCCCTGCTGCTGCTGCTGCTGCTGCTGCTGCTGTTGCTGAAGCTCAAAGTAGGCTAATATAACTGCTGGTGTCCCCCTGAATCTGCACTGAAGCACCACCCCTGACCAAAGCTAAGAGCACAAAGCACTTGACAAAGTCAAGTGCTAAAGGAAGCAGTGGTCAAAAGTTCAGGATTCTGAAGTTCAAGACATCCAGGCTCTGCCATTTACTAGCTCTGTTGACCTTAAGCAAGTTGACTAACTTCTCTGAGCCTGGGTTTCCTTATCTGCAGAGGGCAGCATAACAAAGAACCTACCTCAAGGGATTGTGGTGAAGGTAAAATGAGAAAATCCATGTCAGCTACTTAGCAAAATGCCTAGTATGGGTGGGTGGTTAACAAATGGAGATTGTGGTTTTTATTATTTATAGTTGACCCTTAAACAACACTTTTGAACTGCTTGGGTCCACTTATATGTGGATTTTTTTTTTCAATAAATATATAGCCAGCCCTCTGTATCCTCCTTCCCCGCCCCAGGTTTTTGCCTCCGAGGTTGGGAATCTGCAGATGTAGAGGGCTGACTGCATGCATTGTTCTATGTTCTATATCATTTTACATAAGGGACTTAAGTATCCACCGACTTTGGTACTTGCATGGGGTCCTGAAACCAGTTCTCCGCAGATACCAAGGAACTACTATAGTTAAGTTTTGGGGGAGTCTAAAGTTATATGCAGATTTGGAGTTGCACAGGGAGAGGGTCAGCAGCCCTAACTTTAGTGTTGTTCCCGGGTCAACTGTATGGTCCTTACATTCATACAATCATCTAACAAACAAACTGTATGTATTCCCCCACCTGTGCCCAGTGCTTCTGCCAAAATATGTTTCTTGCTATTTTTCAACATTTAGCATGTTCCCTCACCTTGGCGTGGCTTCACATGTGCTTTTTGATGTGTCTGGATTGCACTTTATTCCTCATCTGCCTGGCAAACTTGCCCTTCAATCCTCAGCTAATACCTCCTATCCTTAAAGGACTTGCCAAGACTTTCCAGGCTGGATCAGCTGCCTCCACTGGGCTTGCCCATGACCAGGGCTATCTCATTGTACAACTCCAGGAGGGACCAGTCATATATACCCCCTAGAGTTTTGCAATGTGGCAAAGTTATCCATATCTCTCCTCTGTTTCTGTCATCATTTTTATCAGATGCTCACTCTAATGACTTATTTACCGGAGTCTCTACCTCTAGACTCTGAACTCCTTGAGGACTCAGACACAGTGTCAGGACTCAGTGAATGGTCATCTGAATGAAGGAATTCTGGGTGCATTCCTGTATTTTGGGGGTCCCAGTTGGGCTGGGGAGACAGAATGATTAAACATAAAACATGTAAAATATTGAACATGACCAGAGGTCCACAGCCCTGTGTGTTTCAAATTGATGCTTTTTTTTTTTTGGACCAATAGTAAGAAAGGATGCAGTGGTCAGAGCTGGGGATTGGAGCTGAGGTGTAAAGAGTTATTTAGCACTTGGAAAACCCAGTGCCTCACACTTTGGATTGCTCTACTCAAGAGTGAAAGAATTTCAGCCTTCCTCCATGATTTTCTTGTTTGCTTGCTTGTTTGTTTGTTTTAGAGAGAGAGAGAAAGAGAGGGAGAAACATTGATTTATTATTCTACTTAGTTATGCATTCCTTGGTTGCCTCTTGTATGTGCCCTTACCAGGGATCGAACTCACAACCTTAGCACATTGGGAACATGCTTTAACCAGCTGAGCTACCTGGCCTGGGCAACGCTATGATTTCCATCTGGGCCAAAGTGAAGAAAGTAATCTTTTTAAAGCTCTTAAAAGGATGTTGTATATCCAATAAAAACCATCATGGATTGATGCTCTTTGCCAAGCCCACTTTTTAAATGCATGGTAGGTTGGGACAGAGCCTGAAGCATTGCTCTGAAAAAGAATTTGAGTTATCTCCACTATGGGCATGGATCAGATTATGGGGATTTTAGGAAAGTGTTTTTCTTCCTCAATATAAATTTAGACAATACTGTTCCTGAGAGCAAACACTTGTCTCATGTAGGGATGTATGTGTTTCACCATCTCACTGTCATACCCACTTGCCCCAAAAGGTCAAGTCTGAACAATATGAAGAAGGCATAGCTCCTCATTTCTCACTGGTTGAAGAAACTTTAAAGGGACAGGATATTAAGGGGAAAAATTGCCAAACCTTTGTAGGCTGTTTGGCTGAAGCCTACTTCCTACACCCCTCTATCCTGCTGTAACTCAGATTTTGGGAAGTGTTCTGCTCTGTGTTTATTATCCTGTTGATCCTATTCCATGTGGCTGGGGGTGGGGTGAGGTTTCCTGCACAGAGCTGGATAGAGCAGGTGGTCTCTGTCTTTGAGTGTGAGGGAAGGAAGGTTTGTGATGGAAGAATAAAGTTAGCCCTGACTGGGTAACTAGTTGGTTAGAGCATTGTTCCAATATGCCAAAGTTGTGGGTTTGGTTCCAAGTCACCAGGTCAGGGCACATACAAGAAGCAACCAATGAATGTGTAACTAAGTGGAACAATAAACTGATGTTTCTCTCTCTCTCTCTCTCTCTCTCTCCCCTCAACCCCTCTCTTTAAAAAAGAAAAGAAAAGAAAAGAAAAGAAAAGAAAAGAAAAGAAAGAATAAAGTTAGGAACTGAGTGTACAAATGAGGGGACAGACTGTTAACAGATTTTGGTTATTTTTCCTTTGGTAGTCACATGATGTGCACAATTTAAAATGATTTCTCCTGCAAACCCAAGGGTCACTGGTTTGATTCCCAGCCAGGGCACATGACCAGGTTGCAAGCCAGGTCTCCAGCCAGGTCCTTAGCTGGAGGCAGGCAAAAGGCAACCATACACTGATGTTTCTCTCCTTTTCTTCCTCCTTCCCTGACCTTCTCTCTAAAAATAATAAATAAAATCTTCTTTAAAAAATAAAAAAATAACCAGGTTTCAATCCAGGTCACTAGCCAGGTCTGTAGCTGGAGGCAGGTGAAAGACAATCGTACATTGATGTTTCTCTCCCTCTCTGCCTCTCTCCCTTCCCCTCTCTCTAGAAATAATAAACAAAATATATTTTTTAATTAAATAAATAAATAAAATTATTTCTTCTAGCCCTGGCTGGTGTGTCTCAGTGGATTGAGTGCCAGCCTGCAAACTGAAAGGGCACAGGTTCAATTCTCGGTCAGGACACATGCCTGGGTCGCAGGCCAGGTCCCCAGTTGAGAGTGTGTGAGAGGTGATGGATAGATACATCTCTGGCACAACGATATTTCTCTTCCTCTGTTTCACCCTCCCTTACCCTCTCTCTAAAAATAAATAAATAAAATCTTTAAAGTGATTTCTTCTAGTTGTATTTCCTTATAGAAATTCCTGCCCCTTCAGTGAAGTCTGTCACATGCACACGGGTGTTGTGTTCATGGCAGCATCATGGAGTGAGTATGTCCAGCAGTGGAGCTGGGGTGGAGTCCTGCTGGGCGTTAGGCTTTGCAGCAGATGAGGGAGAAAGGGGACTTTCCTTGAAGGGGAATAAAATATGAAGCAGTCCATTGTAAGGGACAAAGCAGTGAGGGTAAAGGGTAGGTTGCGAGCAGGGCCTTAGGTGAACCCTGGGAATTACCTTCTCTGGGGGTGGCTTCTGGCTGGAACAGAGGGTGGGGTGAAGCCTCCAAATGAGGTAGGCAAGGTGGGGGTGGGAACCCCTCAGTCTATCCCAGCCCCGGTTGCAGCTTGCCTCCCATGCCTTCCTTCCCGAAGGGACTCAGCCTGTTCACTGCACCCATGCTTCCTCACCGCTCTATGCTCTGGGGGAAGGTCCTGGACAACAGGATGGATTCTGGCCTGAAGATACCTCCACATACCACACACCCTACCCTTCACCTCACCTTTCTTCCTGGTGGTCAAGAAAGTCCTCGAGAAGCCCAAAAAAAGCTACTACTTTATTTATTTTTATTGTTTAACTTTTTAAATTGATTTTAGAGAAAGAGAGGAAAGGAGAAAGAGAGACATTGATTTGTTTTTTCACTTATTTATTCATTCTTGGTTGACTCTTGTATGTGCCCTGACAGGCTCAGACCTGCAACTTTGGAACATATTGGGATGATGCTCTAACCAACTGAGCCACCCAAGCAGGGCAAAAGCTACTACTTTAAAATATATAAAGAATGGCTCTGGCTGGTGGCACAGTGGATAAGGCACTGGCCTGGGAACCCAAAGGTTGCTGGTTTGATTCCCAGCCAGGGCACATAACTAGGTTGCAAGCCAGGTCTCCAGCCACGTCCATGGCTGGAGACAGGTGAAAGGCAACATACAGCCCTGGCTGGTAGCACAGTGGTTAAGGTGCCAGCCGGCCTGCGAACCCAAAGGTCGCAGGTTAGATGCCCCAGCCAGGGCACATAACCAGATTGCAAACCAGGTCTCCAGTCAGGTCTGTGGCTGGAGGCAGGTAAAACGCAACTGTACATTGATGTCTCTCTCCCTCTCTGCCTCTCTCCCTTCCCCTCTTTCTAAAAAATAATGAAATAAAATCTTTTTTAAAAAAAGATTAAAAAAAAAAAAGGGACAGAGGGGAGAAAAAAAGGGATGGATGTAATACAACAACAATAAAATTAAAAGAAAAAAAAAAAAAGGCAACATACATTGATGTTTCTCTCCCTCTCTGTCTCTCTGGAAATTTAAGAAAAAAAAAAAAAAAAAAAAGGAATGCCCTGGCTGGTGTGGCTCAGCAGATTGAGCACTGGCTAATGAACTGAAGGGTTGCAGTCAGGGCACATGCCTGGGTTGCAGGCCAGGTCCCCATTTGGAAGCGTGTGAGAGGCAACCAACCCTTTACACAATCTCCCTCTCTGTCCCCCTCCCTTTCCCTCTCTCTAAAAATAAATAAATGAAATCTTTAAAATAATACATATATATGTATTATTTTATTTTTTACATATATATTTTTTATTACATATATATAATACATATATATATGTATGTATGTATTGGATATATATATATCCAACAGTAGGGAGAAAAAAGAAAGAGAGAGAGAGAGAGAGAGAAAGAAAGAAAGAAAGAAAGAAAGAAAGAAAGAAAGAAAGAAAGAAAGGGAAAGAGAAAGAGAAAGCTACTACCATATTCACTTTGACTCTCTTTACCATGAGGATGGAGCAGAACTGAGTCTCCAGGAACAGGAGGGGAATGAGGGGAGAGGCTCAAGAATTTGCTATTCTCCCCTTCTGTGGCAACATCTACACCTCCTCCAAGTATTTTTTTAAGGCGTTCATGTTAAGTTTTTAAACCCACAACAGAAATGTGTTTTTCCATTGTTCATTAATCAAAGGCATCCTGCCAATCAGTGAGAATGGATAAAGACAAGATATATACCATTTGTTGACATCCAACAGTAAGGTTTGTTTTATACACACAAATTACCTCACCTGATCCTTGGAATAAAACTATGAGGTGTTATTACAGATTAGATAAATGGGGCACAGAGGAGTTAAGTGACTTGTACGAAGTTGCAGAGCTAGCTATAACAGGAGTAAGCTTACACCCTTGAATCCAGGTCCCACTTGTTAAGGACCCCAGCTATGCCCTTATCTCTTCTCCTAATCAGCACAAGGGTCATAGGATTACCACAAAATCGGAAGGTAGCCACCAAAAGTTAGAGGTCTCCCTGTGCCATAGTGAAAATAGAAGAAGACATTACATGGTGCAGGGTTTTCCAACATGCTTTTTAGGCATATGGTTAAGAGGAGGCCTAGGGTGGGAGGACTTCAGGGATTCCCAAGGTAGGTTCTGCTTGTGTCACGTTGTCCTGAGCCAAGATAATCATTTATTTTGAAAGATTCTTCTGTCTCCAAGGGGGTAAAGGCCAGATGATGAAGATAGTGTGCCTCTGCCAGGCACAGGACAGAGTCCTGACCATCGGGGAAGGGAGAGGTATTATTCAAGCTTCAGTCCCCACCCATTCCTCTAATGCCAGGCTATGGCTCCTGCCCATAATGCACTTCACCTGACCTTGTGGTTCCTGAGGCTACCTGGTAGGTTGGTCCAACCCCTCGGGCTCCCTTAGAGCTGAGATGGGCCTGAGATGGCATGACTCTCTCATGGAAGGCTGACCTACACAGCTTCTTCCACTCTGTCATTCTTAGCGATCTGAGTTTTCCTGGGGAGTAAGGTTGTTTCTCACTTCTGGGAGGATCTTTTTTTTTTTTTTCCTTTTTGAAATATGTATTTTTTAATTTTGTTGTTGCTGTATTACATCCATCCCCTTCTTGCTCCCCTCTGTCCTCTTCCCTACCCATTCATTCCCCCCAAAGTCAATCCCACCTATTGTCCATGTCCATGGTTCCTTTATACTAGGAACCATGTCTTGTCTAAACTGCTCCCCTTCCTTGCCTCTTCCTCCCCCCTCTCCCCAACCCCTTCCCCCTGACCACTGAAGGCCTATTCACTGTATTCATATATTTGGTTCTGTTTTGGGAGGATCTTGAACTTCGGGGAATCCAGGATGAGAAGAATCAGGGTTGGTTGGTAGGGGCGTGGGAGGCACCACGTGTCCCAAGTGTTGAAGGAGGAAATATCTGGCCCTGGCTGGGTAGCTCAGTAGGTTAGAGAATTGTCTCCAATATATCAAGGTTACAGGTTCAATTCCTGATTAGGGCACATGCAAGGATCAACCAATGAATGTATATTAGTAGAACAAAAAAATTGATGTTTTTTTTCTCTCTCTGTAAAAAAAGAAAGACAAGAAAAATGAAAAGAAAAGAGAAGAAAGAAACATTCAAACCTGAAGAGAATTTTTATGAGGTTTTTTTGTGTGTGTGTGCCAAAATGACAACACATGCGGGGGAGCAAGATCTCAAATGTTCCAGAGAATAATAGTTTTACAGCTTCTTGTATGTATTTGAAAGACTTCTGAAATTCTCCAGAAGTCAGGAATGGTAGGTCTGCCAATTAGGACAGAAGTAAGATTAGAGGAAGCAAGATGGGGATTGGATTACAGGATAATTAACCAGATTACGTGATTTTAAAAAATATTTAATTCATTATTTTTAGAGAGAAGGGCAGGGAGGGAGGAAGGAAAGGAGAGAAACATCAATGTACGGTTGCCTTTCACCTGTCTTCAGCTACAGACCTGGCTGGACACCTGGCTATGTGCCCTGGCTAGGAATCGAACTAGTGACATTTGGGTTCGCAGCCGGTGGCCTTTCCACTGAGCCAACAGCCATGCAGACTATTTGCTTTCTTAAGGGTGGTTATACCTTTGAGGGACATTACCTCTGACATCTCAAAGGTGTGCTCATCTAAATGCACAAGAATAATGGAGCCCTGGCTGGTGGCACAGTGGATAAGGTGCTAGCTTTCGAACCCAAATGTTGCTGTTTCGATTCCCAACCAGGGCACATAACCGGGTTGCAAGCCAGGTCTCCAGCTAGGTCGGTAGCTGGAGGCAGGTGAAAGGCAACCATACATTGATGTCTCTCTCCCTCTCTCTCTTCCCCTCTCTCTAAAAACAATAAATAAAATTAAAAAAAAAAAAAGAATAATGAACAGAGCTTGCTTAAGACAAAAACAAACCTTTTATTCCTGGTCGTATGGCTCAGCAGATTGAGCACTGGCCTGTGAATGGAGGGGTCAAGGTGCTGGCCTGTGAACAGAGGGATCAGGGTTGGATTCCCCATAAGCACACGCCTGGGTTGTGGGCCAGAGGCAACCACAAATTGATGTTTCTTACCCTCTCTTTCTCCTTCCCTTCTAATGAATAAATAAAATCTTTTAAATAAATAAACAAACCTTTTAGTAAAAAGTTGTATGCCTGGGACATGACTACTCACCATGATCTGTGTAGTTAGGAATCCGTGAAGTTACGTATCACAGAACCCCTTTTTTCATCCACACAAGGAATCTCTGGGAACTTTTCATGCCTTTCTACCCGCTGACAACTGGGGTTCAGAAGCCAGACCCATCACCTGGCTTATTCCTGAGGCCCAGGATAGGGGGTCTCTTTATGGAGGAGTAGCCTATAGTCTTGTGGGATCATGGATCAGCCTTGAGGCCTCTCCTGCCCCACAATTGCCCAACCAACATCCAGGCAGAAACTGGCAGCCTCAGGTGACTTCAAGGGCCCTCAGCTACTTCTGTCACAAAGAGCCTCTCTTAGGATCCTCAGCAGTTCCCCCTTCCTACTTTCTGCCCTGCCTCACCCCTGAGGCCAAACAAAAGAGATAATGGGGAACAGGCTGAGACATTCCTAACATAGAAGCTATTCCAGGAAGCTGTTGTTCCAGGCAGGGTCTTCAGCCTATACCTCTGTGAAGGATGTAAAAACTTGCCAATGATCACTGAGGTTAAGCGTTATTAAGGCATGGTCTAGGCTCCTGTTCTCCAGAAGTCAGTGGACAGGTCTGACAGTTACAGGACCCAAGAGATCTTACCATTAGATAATAGACTGCAAGCTATTCTTGGCAATGCTGGCAGCTAACAACCAACACCCTCACTTAGTAACAATTTCCTATAAATACCCCAACAGCCTCACCTGGTAATCCTGCCTTGGCAGCATCCCACTCTGCTAGAAATACCACCTTGAGTCTCTGCCATAAAGCTAGCTTCTAGCCATGCGTATCAAATTATTTCCCTCTCTGACTTAGGTGGTCTTATTTGATGAGGTTTTACCCAGCATACTAATAATGATAATGATAATAATAAACACTTTTAAGTGCTTAGTATGTGCCAAGCACTGTTCTAAGAACCCATTTAATCTTCATGATGACCCTATGAGACAGGTACAATTATTATCCCCATTTGACAGGTGGGGAAAAGAGAGGCTCAGATAAATTCTCTAATTTGCCCAAGAGTAAACCATAAGTAATGGCAGAAATAGGCTATGAAGCCCGATAATCTTTCTTTTAGGAACTTTGCACTTAATTCTGCTGCTTTGCTTCCCAAGAAGCTCAGGGGACCAGGGGAGTGTGCAAGGGCATATGAAGAAGACTCAAGGCTGGGTATAGTGCCCTGTGAGAACACAGACAGGTACAGAGCAACACGGGGAGCTCTGGAGTTTATTTGCCCTAGGCCGTGAGACTGGGCTAGACCCAGAAAGGGTCAAGGATGGCTAGGAGGGTGTTCTCACCACAGAATAGGGACCTGTTTGTTGGCTCCTTGGGAAGAAGCCCTTGTTCTCACTGCTGTCCTAGGTGGAATGTTGCTATGAAGAATGGGTCCAGGTCTCTGCTCTAGACACCTGAGGTTTATAGAGCCTCAGCAAAGCCCCCTGGGCTCCTGGCTTGGTGGTGCGGGGGTCAGAGAGTAAGAAGAGGAATGACCAAGAGGGTGAATGGAGACACATGGTCAGGACTGTATGCACCTGGAGGACAACATCTCTAAGGGACAAATCTACAACCAAACTCATTGATAGAAAAAGATCCCTGATTCTGGGATTATAAAATTAGTCCCTGCTTCCCCTTTCTCAGGTTCATCTTCTATAAAATGTGGGTAACAAAAGCTACCCTCCCTGCGTGGTGTGAGAAGTAAACGAGATATTATGAATGACAGCTGCTTGCCCAGCACTTGCCCAGCATACAGTGGGTGCTCAATAATTGGATTAGCAGTGCCTTGATTAGGTTAATGGTGAATGAGCGTCTATAGCGGTATGTTTTGGGGCTCTGTCCTGACCAACAGTACACATGGTGGAGTTGAAATTCCAAGAAGCAGCCTGGATCTAAACTTAGGGAGAGAAAACAGTGGGCAATACAACCAGCATTCAAAATAATTTTGATGAAAATACAATGAAATATACAGATGATGTGTTTTGGAAATATACAGATGATGTGTTACACCTGAAACATATAATTTTATTAAACAATGTCACCCCAATAAATTCAAGAAAATTTTTTGCAAAAGAATGGAGTTTTATCTAAAAAACAAAACAACAAAATAGTTTTGACAGGCTGCAATAAGCAAGATGACTTTGTCCTTCTGTAGCTCCAAGACATTACACAACACAGACACAGGGGGAGAGACCTGACTTGACCCCAGGCTCTAGTGAAAAGGATCTGAATGATGTAGTTGACCACAACTTGATGGGAACTAATCATGGGAGAGAAAGGCTCTGAAGCCCAGCAGCCTTAGGCTGCATTAACAATGTGTCCCATCCAGACTGGGGAAAATAATAGGCCTATTGTGCTGGCCTGGTCAGGCCATATCTGGAATCTAGCATTGCTACACTGACAGACTAGGCCAGGAGGGGACCAGCCCAGCCCCAGCTACAAGGCACTGGTGCTAAGCACTTCCTATGCATTTTCTCATTTCATACCATAATCACCCCATCAGGAGTTACTCTTAATATCCCTACTTTATACAAAAGGAGGTTAACTGAGTTGTCCAGAATCAAATGAAGGAGCCTCAAACTTTTCTAAACAGGCCCCTCTTGTACTTGTACCTGAGGAAGACTGAGCATGCATCATTGAACAAATACGGTTATTAAGTTCCTACAATGAATTAGTTCACAAGCTGGTCAGTGGGAATATGGCAGCAGTGAAATAGATGTAGTTTCTACTTTACTGGACTTCATGGTCTGGCAAGGGATCCAAATCACTTCTGTTGGGACTGATGCTATAGGAGTGAAAATTTTAGGGCTGGAAATAATTGTAGAATCCATCCCAGCCAGTTCAAGCCCAGAATGGGGAAGAGATAGAACAGTGTCACAGGACTCAGGCACAATTAATGAGGCCAGTCTGTACCCCTTTCACACTATTCAGCTTCCTCTTTTGATTGCTTAGCATGGCCAAGAGCTACATGCCAAGATGGGATCTACTAGGGCACATGAGGAAGCTTGTTGTGGCCATTCTGAGAAAGTCAGATCTCTTATCTTCTCTTGGCAATCAGAAATTTTAAGGCAGAAAGAAAGAAAAAAAGGAGTGAGTGGCCTTTGAGAATCTGCCCAGCAGCCCCTTCTCTAATTAGAGTGAAATGATCTCCACCAGCCTCTTGAGTGTCTGCCTGGGGTGACATTGGCACAACAGACCAAGAGGTGAGCGAAAACACTGTTTTCTGGTATCTACGTCTGGTCTACGAATGGCCTCCCATCTTCTTTCAAGCACCAGATTACTCAGCACTCTCTTTTTCAAACCTTTCTTTGATTGTTTAAACCCAGAGTGCCATTGTAGCTTTGTATCTCTCAGGCCTTCTTGTTGGGGAGACACATTCAATCTTCCGGGAATTTCTGCAGAGAGGAACAGAGCAGGGCTGTTAAAGGGAAAGGTTTTGGGATGGGACAAAACTTTTCAGGCCTGGTTTGCCATATCTTTTTTTTTTTTTTAAGATTTTATTATTTTTTCAGAGAGAGGAGAAGGGAGAGAGGCAGAGAGAGAGAGAGAAACATCAATGTATGATTGCCTTTCACCTGCCTCCAGCTATGGACCTGGCTGGAGACCTGGCTTGCAACCTGGTTATGTTGCCCTGGCTGGAAATCGAACCAGCGATCTTCAAATTCACAGGCCTGCGCCTTATCCACTGTGCCACCAGCCAGGGCAATGGTTCTGCCACACCTTGAGTGTCCCTTTCAAGATTATATGGAGAATATAATAGTGCCACCCTCATTTGATGGTTGTGAGGGCTGAATGAGATCATGCTGAGCATGGAGGAAGTTCTACATAAAAGGTTACTGTCACCGCAAACCTAGTAGCAGTTGTGGAGTTTCCGCTCCACAGCTTGGGAGTGCCCTGCCAGCAGGGGCAGCGACTATGAACTGTATTGCTTCATCTTTCTTCCTCATAGCTGAGGGCCCCAGAGATGCCAATGGCAGGGGCAGGAAATGATAGGTCTTGGGGAATGAAAGAGGGGCATAGGTAAGAAAATGCCAGCGCTGCATCCTCCAGATTTGGAGAGGGAGACTCCATTGATTCCAGATTTTGCAGAGGCTCTGACTTCCTCCCTCCCTTTCCTACGCTTAGAGGATCAGAAGTCATAAGTGTCGGCTGGACTCAGGGGAAACTCACTCTGGAAGACCAAGAGATCACTTTCAGCCTCCGGCCTCAGTTTCCTTGTGAGCGTCAGGTGGGTCTCCAGGCCTTTATCCAGGTTGCGTGATCTGATCTGTCCTTAGAGAACAAACGTGGATCGTTCTCAGCGCCTCAGAGCTGGAAAGCGGGCAGCCAGGCGGGCTTCGGGATTGGCCGACTTGGAGAAGGCGGGGCTCAACATTTAAGAGGTGCGAGGGGGGAGTTGCCAGGGAGTAAGGCTGGGCCAGCCAGTGTGCAATCGCCGGAGAGCGCGACTGTAAGACTTCCGAGGCTGCTGCGGTTACCCGCGAGCGGAAGCCGGCGGAAGCGCATCCCGGGGTTCCAGTGTACCAAGTGGCGTGGCCTGCGGGTCATGGCCAAAGGAGAGGGCGCCGAGAGCGGCTCCGCGGCGGGGCTGCTGCCGACAAGCATCCTCCAAGCTGGTGAACGCTCAGCCCAGGTGAAGGTGAGAACCCGGTAACTCGGGTGGAGGGCAAAGGGCGGGGGTTCGGGGGTACAGACTGGTGGGGCAGGCTAAGGATAAGCCTGGTTCTGGAATATCTTGGGCTATCCGGTGTCAGGCGGGCCCAGGGGCCAGGCAGAGCCCAGAGGTGCCCTGGGGACTGGGGGGATGAAGTTTTGTAGACGCCGGTGCCCCCTTTTGTCCACCTTCTTTCCGAATCTCTGCGGAGCGCCCTACCGGCAGCTCCACGTGGTGCCCGGCTCTGTCTAGCTGTTTTTCATTCTTCTGTGAGGAGCGGCTTAGAAGCCAGCTAGAGTCTAGAAGTTAGACTCCAGAAATCTGGGAAAGCCCCCTTGGTTCCCCATCTCTCACCCCCTCCTCCCCGCCCCCACAGGACTACCTACGCTTTGCCTCAACTCTGTGAGGGCCGGGCCGCCCAAGTTCATTCATAAGAAAAAAGGACACCGCTCTTAAAGGAGCCTCATTCTTCAGGCGTTTGCGTGTGTGTGTTGGGGGCGAGGGGGCGGGCGGGGTAGGGACTCATGCTGGTGCTTGACTTTGGGCACCATCCCCAGCTCTCTAAACATAATGAAGGACTGAATGAAATCAGGTGGCCCCAGGGAGAGATCCCAGGCAATAGATTTCTGCCTGGGACTTGACTACCTTTTCCTTTTAATTCTATCATTTGAATCAAGAAGAGCAGGGGTAAGCAAAAAACTGTTGCCATGTATGAGTAATCTCTACTTTTCCTTGGGCAAACTCAACTTCCCTGGTGGCACACCCAGAGAGCCAAGCTCTGCTTTTCCTCCCCTCCAAGGTTCGCTAGGAACCTAGGAAGGGTAGGACAGCTCCTGGGTTTGCCGGAAGCTCTGGCTGCCCACCCGGGCCAGGGATGCTCTTGGACAGATGGAAGGAACAGCTGTGCCTGCAGCCAGCTGGGATGGGCCCCTACAGCTCTTTAGAGGGCAGGTGTGTCCTGGACTCTGAACCAGAGCAGGAGCTAGGAAATAAAGCTGCCTATGCCCCTAGGCAGTTCTTGGCAGTAAGAAGGTTTTAAGGTTGTGGCAGTTGGTGCTGGGTAGAGACAGGACCACTGTTGAAGCATGTTCCCCTTTCAGTCTGGGAAGGAGCACAACTGAGGCCTTAAAGAGTTTTTTAGGGATGGTGGGCTGATAAGAATACGGGGTTGGGATGGGCTAGAATAGGGCGGCTTAGGGGAAACTTCCTCAGTGTTGATCCCCCTTTTCCAGGGCAAGACGAACTTGTTCCTCCTGGCATAATTGGCTAGAGGAATGTCCTGTCTGTGGAATTTTCTAGGATAGAGGCCAGGATCTTGGGTCTCTTTTCATGTTTCTTTTTTCCTCCCAGAAGGAACCAAAGAAGAAACAACAATTGTCCATTTGCAACAAACTTTGCTATGCAGTTGGGGGAGCCCCCTACCAGGTGACGGGCTGTGCCCTGGGGTTCTTCCTGCAGATCTACCTGTTGGATGTGGCTCAGGTGAGTGGACTGAAACTATCAAGACTACTGCATCATCCCAAGGCTTTCCCCACCTGTAAAATGGGACTGGGAATTCCTACTTTGCTGCCTGTCAGTCACAGTGGATGAGAATTAAGAAGGCTTTGGAAAGTATCTGGAAGGGGAGTCTATATGGCCCAGGATCCTTAGCTGTCAAGGTCCAGCAACCCCTTGTCTGGCAAGAGCAATAGAGCTTGGAGAAGTAGGCAGTGGTGTGAGGGAGAATGGAGCCTGCTGGTGATGCTGTTCTTAGAAGTGACTGGCACACCATGTCCCTAGCTGGACAGCAGGCAGTCAGCTGGCTTGGCTCTGGGGTTGGTAGATAATGCCAGGCTTGTGGGTGAGATGCATTTCATGTTCACCTGAGAGCAGAGCCATGTCAGGGGACGTCCAGTGCTGAGCTGACTTAGGGTGCCCCAGTACACAGGGTCTTTGACTGGGAGGGGTATTCAGGGTGAAGCAGGGTTCCTCTGTGCTTTGAGAAGCATTGGCCAGAAGCCTGGCATCCCGAGAATTCACCTTGTCTGGATAGGAGAGTGGGAGGCTGAACAGCCACAGCTCTCAGGGCTCCCACACTGACCATCTTTTCAATGTAGCTCTGACTTTGTCAGCAGAGCATCTTAGTTGTATCCTAATGCTGAACCCCAGGGAAAAAAAAAAAAAAAAAAAAATGACTTCAGCAGCTAGTTTTCAAGCAACTTTCATGGGTTGGGCCCTGAATGGGGTGCTGATATGAGAAACCTGCAGCTAAAATGTAAAGCTATATTGTACTAAGTGTTAAAGTTGGAAAAGCCAGATTAAGGAGACTGCCAGTGGGAGAGGCCACAGGTTTTCCAGCTTCCCGGAGCAATAGCAGTATTAGGGCCTTGATAGATGACAAAGAGCCCAGCGAAGCTGTCTATTCAGACCGAGAAAGTTTGGGGGGAGGGAATATCTTAAGTGGGTAGTGACAGGCCACTTTTTAAAAGTGTCTATGAGTTCCTTTTTTCCATGTCCTTGAACCGAAAGATAGGGATCATAATTCCAGTCCTGTAAGATAGGGATTATAACTTCCATTATATACAGATGGGGAAATTGAGGCTCATTGTGGCCAACCAGAAAATACTAACTTGGGTGTCAGGTGGTTAGGGGCTCAGAGCTGTGTAACGGAGGCAAAGAAATGATTCCAGATTCATTCTAATTAATGGGAAAGTTTTCAAAGATGGCAGTGAAGGGGAATGCATCAGGGGACAGATTTGGGAACGTTTCCAAGGAGGCACACAGTGCTACTGCTATCAGAAAATTGTTATTGTCATTGTCAAGGCAGGTGAAGATGCTTAAGGCCTAAGTAGGAGCAGCACAGACTTCCAGCAACCTGGCTGAGGTGGGGAGAGAAATCCCTGCTTTTGCCTACCAGTGAGGGTTGAGGTAGGTAGAAAGATGAAGAGGTCATCTTTTGCCTGTTCCACATTCCAGGTGGACCCATTTTCTGCCTCCATCATCCTATTTGTGGGCCGAGCCTGGGATGCCTTCACAGACCCGCTGGTGGGCTTCTTTATTAGCAAATCCCCCTGGACGAGGTTGGGCCGCCTTATGCCCTGGTAAGTAGAAGGGGCTCCTTTAAAGTGGCAGAAGACAGGACTTCTGGCATGTCTACTACCCTTCAGTTTTTCCATGCACTTTGTCACAGGCTGAGGGGTGAGGAGAAGGAATGACACAACAGCCCTAGTGTTGAAACTCCAGCTGAGGTCAGCTACCCCAGACGTAGGCCCTGGGATGCCCTGCCAGTTCATTCCCAGGTTGGCCAAATTGTTAGATTGAGCAAGTCCTCCCTCCCCCCACCAAACCCTACTGCTTCCCAAGGTCCATTCCCTTCAAAGAAGCTGGAATCCTAACTTTTCCCACTCAATCACTTCCACAGTGGGAGAGGTGGTACTACCTACTGGTTGAGAGGTTACACTGTGGAGCCAGCCTTTCTCATTTTGAATACAAGCTTCATCATTTACAGCTGTGCAACCTTGGACAAGTCACTTCACATCTCTGAGTCTCAAGTGTCTTTATCTATAAAGTGGGGATAATAATATGCCTATCTCCTGGGGTTACTTGTTTCTTTTTTAAAAATATGGAAAGTACTTAGAAGAGTGCCTGGCACATATTAAGTAATATGTAATTTGGCACCCTTTCAGATTGTATCCTGTTGGGACAAGACTGGAAAGCAGTAGTACTAAGACTCATAACCTCTGGCCCCTTGGTACAAAACCTGCAGTACTTAGGCTATCTGGGAGGTGGGGGGGGCTGGGGGCTGGGGGTGGTTCTACAGATCAGACAGCAAAGGGAGACAGCACAGGACAGGCTGACAAGCTGGAGCTTTGGTTCCCTCCAGGACATCCGGCTTGGTGGTGGTGGGAGGGACATTTCCTTTCATCTCCAGCCCATCCTTGTTTAAGTGGGCGCCTTCCTGCCCCAGGGGTGCCCATACCTGGTCTCCGGCCTTCAGCCTTCAAAGCTCTTCCCAGAGCCCATGCCTCTTCCCCACAGCTTCCTTTCCCACGAGGCCCCCCTCCTCCCACTGCAGTCCTGCCAGCCCCTGGCTAAGGCCCAGGTTGGAGCCTTTGATCCAGAGTTAAGGGCAACAGGGCAGACAAACCTGCCCCACCTGGGCAGGTTGCTCGGAGATCCCTGCGGGCTGGAGCCACCTGGGAAGCAGGCCGTGCTGCCTGGGCAGCGGGGCAGCCGTGGGAGGCGGGGCTCTGCAGCCACATCGCCTCATGAGGCCCAGCCAATGAGAGGCAGGCGTTCGGCCAGCTCAGGCTGGGTTACTCGCAGTCACATTGCTCAGCTGCCAGCGAGGAGGATGGAGTGTTCCACCAAAGCTGACGCCCTTGTTCTCCAAGGAGACACGTGGTTTTGGCAGGGGTGAAGGAGGGCAGGGAGGGAGAACAGGGCAGGTCCTCCCTGTGACCTCCCTGGGCAGATGTGGCAGCCAGCCTGGTGACGTTACTGAGGCCCTTCAGGCTGGGCTCTGATTTAGTGCATGTACTGGTGTGCCTGGGTGATACCTCTGGAGTGGTAACACCACCCTTTTCCGAGGGCATGCTGGACCACTCATGGGCTGAAGGGCTGCCTTGTCATATATGTGACCTCCCTGTCCATACCGGTTAGCCCCTGGGACCTGACATCCCTTCTGTCAGTATAAGAAGAGGCTTGGCCTTTCTGGGTTTGTGAGCCTTGTGACCCACTGTCCTTCCTGGCTTTAGACTAGATCTGCCCTCAGCCACCATTTATTTATTTATTTTAAAAAATCCAATGTGAATTTTTCAAAAAACGTATTTATTTTTAGAGAGGACGAAAGCAGAAAGAAAGAGAGGGAGAGAAACTTCAATGTGTGGTTGCCTCTCACATACCCCTCAACTGGCTGGCAACCCAGGCATGTGCCCTGACTGGGAATCGAATTGGTGACCTTTTGGTTTGCAGGCAGGTGTTCAATCTACTGAGCCACACCAGCCAAGGCACAATCACCATTTAAATCTGCCCTTCAGACCATGAAGACTTTGACAGACTCTTTCCCTGGAGTTCCCAAGGCCACCCAATGAGAGGCAGGATGTCGGCGGGGTCATATGACGAGGCCAAGATGTAGCCTGGCTGGACCAGAGGTCTCTGCAGCTCCCTGGCGTGATAATCACAGCAAACACTTACTGTGTCCTAAGCACTGTTCTACATTTTTTTGTTTTGTTTGTTGTTGTATTACATCCATCCCCTTTTCATTGTTCTACATTTTAATACCAACTTATTTGTCTCAAAACTACTTCAACCCTAGGAAATAGAACTTATGGTCCTTACACTGGCCTGTATAGACCTCTATGACCTGGTGTTCCATTTCCTTTCCAAACTCGTGTCCTCATTGCATGTCCCATGCTCACTCTGCTCCAGCTCCATTGGTCTCATACCTGCTGGGTCCTGCTTGAGGATGTTTGCACTAACTCTTCCCCTTGTCTGGCACACTATCGCCTCAGACATCTGGAAGATCAAACCCCTCCTCTTGTTCAAGTCTTGGCATAGATGTTACCTTTTCTAGGAAGGCTACTCTGATATGTGAATCATACCCCCATACTCCTAATCCCCATTTAGCCTGCTTTATTCCTTTGACCCATAGCAATTAATCACCTTATAATATGGGTGTGTGTGTGGTTTTTTTAGATATTTTTATTTTTAGAGAAGAAGAAGAGAGAGAGAAACATGAAAAAGAGGAACTTTGATTGGTTGCTTTCAGTATGCTCCTCGAAATCCAGCCAGGTACACAAACTGGGAATCGAACCTGCAGCCTTCCAGTTTGTGGGGCAGTCCTCAACCAACTGAGCCACATCAGCTAGATGTGGCCTTATAATGTGTTTATATGACTTGTGGTAAAATACATATAACAAAATTAACTATTTTAACAATTTTTACATGTACAACTCAGTGGCATCAAGTATATTCTTATTGTTGTGTAACTTACACACATAATGTTGGGCCCATCTATAGAATTTTTTCAGCTATCCAAACTAAAACTATACCATTAAACAGTAACTCCCCATTCCTTCTTCCCCCCATCCTGTGACAATCACTATTCTACTTTGTGTCTATGAACTTGATTACATGAAAGTAGAATCACACAGCATTTGTCCTTTTGTGTCTGGCTTATTTCACTTAGCATAATGTCTTCGGGGCTCAGCATGGGTCAGTATCTTATTCCTCTTTTTTTTTTTTTTTTTAAGATTTTATTTATTTTCTGAGAGAGGGTAAGGGAGGGAGCAAGAGAAGGAGAGAGAAACATTAACCAGTTGCCTCTTGCACACCCCCAGCTGGGGACTTGGCCTGCAACCTAGGCATGTGCCTTGATCAAGAATCAAACTGGGAGCAACCTTTGAGTTTACAGGATGACATCCAACCTGCTGAGCCACACCAGGGCAGAATTTCATTCATTTTTAAGACTCAATAATATACATATATCCTCCCCTCCCTCAGGATCATCTTCTCCACACCCCTAGCCATCATTGCCTACTTCCTCATCTGGTTTGTGCCTGACTTCTCATGGAACCAGGTCTTATGGCACCTGCTTTTCTATTGCCTATTTGAGACACTGGTCACGGTGAGTATGGGCACCTCCCCTGGGTGTCAGGGCAGGGGATCTGGGATCTGCAGAATGGGTGCCCAAAGCCACATCTGTCTGCCCATCTTCTGATTGGCTGAGGGCCTCTCTTCCATGACAGTGTTTCCACGTTCCCTACTCAGCTCTCACCATGTTCATCAGCACAGAACAGAGTGAGCGGGATTCGGCCACTGCCTACCGTAAGTTTCTCTGGCCCACTGATTCCACCCACCAGGAACCCTGGGTCCCCCACTCACTGACCCTCCTGCCACATTTCTTCCCATGCTCGGGGTGGGTATAAAACCATCTTAACTAGCACAATCCCCTTACAGTTCTGGTGAGACCACAGAGACAGAGAGCAAGGTCATGAGTTTACGCCAACATGCCATCTGCCCCACCACCCTCCTTGGAGCTGCTACCATCATCTGGGTCTGGCCTACCTTCCTGGGGGCCCACAAGCCATGGGTCCCCTCCAAAGGACCTTCTTTTCACCATTCAGGGATGACTGTGGAGGTCCTGGGCACAGTACTGGGCACAGCGATCCAAGGGCAAATCGTAGGCCAAGCACATATGCCTTGTCTTCAGGACCCCAATGATCCAGCAGTGGCCTCGGAAGGTGCCAATCACACACACAGCAGCCCCTCGCTCAGGGAGACGGTGAGGCCCCTGCCAGAAGGAGTTTGGGGAGATGGGGGAACAATGGGGTTTTGTAGTCATCCTCAAAATAGTAACAATAGCTAGTGTTTGTTAAATGTTGGGCATTTGATATACAAACTGTTACTGTGCCCATTTTGTAGATAAGGAAATTGAAGCATAGAGAGGCTACATAATTTGCCCAGGGTGACGGAGCTAGTGAGTTGCAGAAACTAGATTTGGGGAGATTTAAACTGTGGCTTCTCAGACTCCACAGTGAGCTTCTTAACATTTTGTTCCGCCAGACTTTGCCCAGCCTTGGGAAATAGCAGCAGGCCTAGAATGGTGCTCCCGTTTCACAGATGGAGATAGTAGGCCTCAGAGCAGAAGGGACTGGTCCAGGGTCATTGAGTGGAGCTGCTGAGTTTGGGATGAGACACACTGACTGCCTCTCTATGTTGCCTTTTTCCTCCTTTGTAGAAACATGCATACATGCTGGCAGCAGGGGTCATTGCCTCCATCTATGTCATCTGTGCAGTCATCCTGGTCCTGGGCGTGAAGGAGCAGAGAGGTGAGAAGCCCCAAGCGAGGAGTGGGGTGCCAGCCCCAGCACCCGATGATGGCCTTGTCCCTCTGCTTGGGTCTCAGGCTTTGGGAGGGGCCTCTGCTCCTTCTTTACTGCCCATTCTTGTCCCCAGAACCCTATGACACTCAGCAGGCTGAGCCGATATCCTTCTTTCGGGGCCTCAGGCTGGTCATGAGCCATGGTCCATACATCAAGCTTATTGCTGCCTTCCTCTTCACCTCCCTGGCTTTCATGGTAAGTTGGGGCCTGACATGATCAGCCTAGAGGGGCGGGGTGGGCCAAAGACTCAGGATGTGACAACCTGGAGAGACAGGTGGAGTTGGGGAGCACGGGGTAAGCAGAGGTCACTGGGGCACAGGAAATGTCTTGGGGAGGCTCAGCCTCAATATCACATCTTTCCCTCTGTTTCCTTCTCCCTCTCTTGCCCCATCTCCCAGCTGGTGGAGGGTAACTTTGCCTTGTTTTGCACCTACACCTTGGGTTTCCGCAATGAATTCCAGAACCTGCTCCTGGCCATCATGGTGCGTGTGGGGCCCCGAGGGTGGGTAGGCAGCCTGGGCTGAAGTGGCATAGACTGCAAGATGGCTCTTAGGAGAGTCAGAGATATTTTCCGGACTGACCCAAGGTCATGAAAGGATGAGGGTGATTTTTCAAAATAATTTGGTTGGATCTGACCTACAGTTGCTTAGATTAGACTATACAAAAGTTTGGGTACATGTATCAAGTCATTCTGCTGTACCCTTCAATTACTAATACAATGTTATATGCCAATTATACCTCAACACTGGGAGAAAAAAAAAGAAAATTTGGCATTAAATGTTCAGGTAGAGAAGATAAAAGAAAAGAGGTAGAGGCCAGGAGCTTTGGAACTCTGGCTCAGTTGGGGTCAGAGAAGGCAGGAGGTAAGATGGGGACTTGATCTCAACCTCCCTGGGTGCCATCAGAACTACCTGTCAACTTTCTCACCGCCCAGATGGGAGCACCCTTGGGGTCCTGGGAAGGGCAGGAGGGGTTCCATGGCTCTAACCCACCTCCCTCATCCCTTTTCCTTCTACAGCTCTCAGCCACACTCACCATTCCCATCTGGCAGTGGTTCCTCTCCCGTTTTGGCAAGAAGATGGCTGTATATGTTGGGATCTCAGTGAGTGGGACTAAAGGGGTAGTGTGCGGGCTTGGGGTTGCTGGTGGGAGCCTCCTGGGTTACTCATCGTTCTGCACCCCTTTCCCCAGTCAGCAGTACCATTTCTCATCCTGGTGGCCCTCCAGGAGAGTAACCTGATTGTCACATACGTCGTAGCTGTGGCAGCGGGCGTCAGTGTAGCGGCTGCCTTCTTACTACCCTGGTAAGTAGAAAGTCCCACCTGGGTATGTTGCCCAGGCCCCTCTAATCCCCACTCCTAAAGCTCCTATGGGAGAATTCTGTGGATCCAGGTTGGGGGTGTGGACCAAATTTTCCCATACAGTTGTACAGGTTTTGAACTGTGTGAGAACAGCTAATCAGGGTGGAAAATGGGAGCTTAAGTCTGGTCTGCAGGCTACTTGCCCACCTGAGCACCTAGGGTGGGGTTACTTCACCAGGGGGGAAGGGGCCTTAATCATATGAAGTTGCCGTCTCCTCACTGCGCTGTGTGCACAGGGCTGCAGTCTCCCAGAGGGCCACCTCTTCCCTTGACACACAGAAGTGCCAGATCGTAGCGGCCTGGAGTTGCTGGGTGGGTGGATCCTTACCGTGGCCACACCCTGTACAGGTCGATGCTGCCCGATGTTATTGATGACTTCCACTTAAAGCAGCCCCATGCCCATGGAACTGAGCCCATCTTCTTCTCCTTCTATGTCTTCTTCACCAAGTTTGCCTCTGGAGTCTCACTGGGCGTCTCTACCCTCAGTCTTGAGTGAGTGGGTTGGGGTCTGGGGCAGCGCTGGACAGGTACAGGCCCCAGGTGCCCCATCCTCACCACTCTTCTTCCCACTGGGTTCCACAGCTTTGCCGGGTACCAGACCAGTGCCTGCTCCCAGCCGGCACGTGTCAGGTTTACATTGAAGATGCTGGTGACAATGGCTCCCATAACCCTCATCATGCTAGGCCTGCTACTCTTCAAGCTGTACCCCATTGATGAGGAGAAGCGGCGGCAGAACAAGAAAACCCTGCAGGCTCTGAGGTGAGAACAGGAGAGGACAGGGAAGTAGAGGAGGGGCATCATCCGGCCTTAGACATCACACCGTGATTCCTGCCACCATGTCCATATTTCTTCCCGCACACCTTGCCTGAATGGCTCCTCCTCCACCCCTTCTGTCTGCCAGTGTATAATAGTGGCAGCTGGTATTGAACATGAAGTTGCATGTCAAGTGGTTTTACATTTATTCATTCAACAAATGCTTATTGGAAGCCTACTCTGTGGCAGGCGTTGCTCTAGGGAATGAAGAAAACAAAAGTTCCCGCCCTCAAGGAGTTTATGTTCTAGAGGATGTGCATCCATGATCTTCCGTAGTCTTCCAGCAACCCTAGGTGTCACAAAATGCTATCATTCTCACTCTGCAGCTGAAGAAACTGAGGCTTACCCAGGAAGAGGGGTTGGCCTGGCTGATAAAGGTTAGAGCCAGATTTGAGGCCTGGAGTTGTGACTCCACACCCTGCACTTTCCACAGTACTCCTGGCCTGCAGGACCTCCAGTGTGGCCTGAGCCCTGCTTTTCAGGAGCCCAGAGGGGAGGGCGGAGGAAGGCTGCCTGCTCATCAGCCAGCCTGTCAAGTGTAGTCCTTGGGCTTGTGTGCCTTGAGGGTAACAAGCACAGTGAACAGACCAACCAGCAGCTCTGGGCTGAAAAGGTGAGTGTGTTAGAGTTGCCCAACACCTGGCTACCACTGCAGGGCCAAGCTGAGGAGAGGAACAAGGCAGGTGCAAGCAGGCAAGGGGAAGGGATGATCTTCTAATCCATGTCTTCCGGCCCTTGCAGGGAAGAGGCCAGCAGCTCGGGTTGCTCTGACACAGACTCCACAGAGCTGGCCAGCATCCTCTAGGACTTGCCTTGTTGCCTGAAGTCACCAAGCACAGGGCCTGAGTTTCCAGGCCACATGAGGAGTCTGGGTCTGTGTGCCTGCTCACTCGACAGCTGGTCTCCACGTTCCAGGAAGGGAGCCGAAGATGAGAGGGCGCAGCCCAGGACACCTATGCCCACCTCGGGGCACCTATGCCCACCTCGGGGCAGGTTACTCATGCAGCTGCCTACTCCCCTCTCCCTGCCCATGGGGCTGAGCCCTGGGCCGCTACTGTGAATATGCCAAGGACTGATTGGGCCTAGCCCAGGACACTAATGTAGAAACATTTTATACGGAGACTAATTAATAACTTAATGACTGTATATAACAATGTGTTTGTATGTAATATGTCTGTGAGTTATTAATGTTATTAATGTTCAGAAAACCTGAAAAACAGAGCTGCCTCTTTCTCTCTTTGTCTTTTGTTACTCACTGAGCCCTTCTGTGCCAAAATTCAGATAAAAAGAGGGAACACTGAGCTGAAGGGGCCCTGGGTAGGGAGAATGAGCCTGGACTTGTGATAGTAGCAGTAGCTAACATTTACTAAGCACCTACGTGTACCAGGCATGGGGTGGAGGTTTCACATTCACTTTGCTGGTGTTCTCACTGAATCCTGGAAATTATCTTGCTAAGTCAGAATTTGTCCCCATTTTAAAGATTTTATTTCATTATTTTTAGAAAGAGGGGAAGGGAGAGAGGCAGAGAGGGAGAAAAACATGGATGTATGGTTGCGTTTCACCTGCCTCCAGCCACAGACCTGACTGGAGACCTGGCTTGCAACCTGGTTATATGCCCTGGCTGGGGAATCGAACCTGCGACCTTTGGGTTCGCAGGTCGGCACCTTAACCACTGTGCTACCGGCCAGGGCTTTTGTCCCCATTTTAAAGATGAGGAAACCAAGCTCCACTGTTGAGGGACTTGGCTAACATCATCTAGCCTAAAGGACCTAACTGGAATTCCATTTTAGGCCTGTGAAACTCCAGCCCATTCACCACTAACCTTTTTTCCCCTGTGTTGGATAGTGACTGATCTACCTACTGTCAAGATGGTTGCTCTGCCTAGACCAATACATTGTATTTTGCACCCTGTTTGTGCCTAAGCATGTGGGCTTGGCTGTGCTGGGGCAAGTTCTGTGGGACTGGGGCCCCCTGGGATCCCAGAGACCAGTGATCCTTTCTTCACAATCGTTAATGACAGTGTTGAAAGGTGAGAATGTACCTGGCTGGGTATATGTGTGTCAGGTAAAGAGGCATCTCATGGGTATGCTGGTGAAAATCACCTCTAGCAAGGAGGAGGTTAGTGTGGGGGAAGGCCTAGTTTGTAGAATTTGCCTATTTTCATAGTGTAAACACTCCCGCTAAAGTCCATTTCAAGTTACCAGCCATTGTACTATCTTGCAAACTTCCTGAAAATTTAATAATTGGCTCTTGCAAGTGGGTAGGAGCCTGATCGGCACATTACTGGGTTTTTCACACGTAAGCCAAGCTCCAAAAATCAGAAAGAATAAAGCTGTCAGGATCAGAAACTGCCAGTTCAACCTCTTTATTTTATAGATGGATAAATGAGGCCCAGAGAAGAGAAGCACTTGACTATTTCGGCTTGGTTTTAACTTTGGATGTGGGGCTCCATTTTTTGCTAATAAAGTTCTGCTAACTCACTTATAAATTTATAGTGACACTAACAGGCACTTAATAAACATCAGTTCAATTAGTTAGTTATAACCACCAACTTGTAAAGATATTTAATTTCCTAAACCACTCACAGTTGCTTCTTTCCCATCCCTACAGTTACTTATCAGGATGATTAAACCAGCATTCCCACTGATCTCTGATTTGATCTCACATTCCCTCTGTGAACCATCCACGATAACCAAGGACCTCCCCTGTTTAGAAACCCTTCTCTGAGTCCCTGTTGCTTTCAGGAGGAAGTTCGAGACTCCTTCTGACCTCATCAGCCCCAGATC
This sequence comes from Noctilio leporinus, assembly GCA_004026585.1. Lineage (NCBI taxonomy): Eukaryota > Metazoa > Chordata > Mammalia > Chiroptera > Noctilionidae > Noctilio > Noctilio leporinus. The sequence continues at coordinate 33,813 of PVIW01005251.1, read as the reverse complement.
TAGATGCCTCTCTCATTTCATGCTCACAGAAAATTGTTCTCCTCCTTTTTTTTTTTGTTTTTTTTGTTTTTTTTGGTTTTTTTTGTTTTTTTTCCTTTTCAAAGACCTCCTCTGCTGACTGGGAGATAGTTTGGTACACGTGGGAGAAGCGAGGAAGCAGTCAGAGATCCCAGAACCCCATTGGGTCATTGGCTACTCCAGGTTCCTTCTACTCATCCTTGGAGATACGTGTTATCTTGACTTTCTTTAGTCTTGGATCCAGCATTACTACAAAACAAAAACAAAAACAAAACCCTTGCCTCTCCCCCTTTTGATTCTGTTCTGTCCTCAACCAATCCCAGCCTCCAACCATCCCTGCTAAAGACCAGATGTGGCTTTGGCTCCACCTGTTGGAAGAAAGGTGCAACATCTTTCAACCTTGCAAAGGAGTTCCAGATCTGTCCGTCATTGACTAGCTTTGTGATCTTGGCTATCCATTTATGGAACAAACATTTATAACGAGCCATGCACTGGCTATGCTCTGAAAATAGAGTGTCAAACAAAATATGGCTTACATTCTCAATGGGGGCCAATGATGAATGAATAGACATATAAATAAATGCAGATTGCAATAAGCACCATGAAAGAAAGAAGCAGGGAGATGTAACCGAGGGAACTGTATGGAGATTATCATTATCATGTTTTAAATCCTCACTTTACGACATTTTTTTCATTGCTTTCAGAGAGAGAGGAAGGGAGAGAGAAATCCTGATGCGAGAGAGAAGCATTGATGGGTTGCCTGCCTCAACACCCAAACCAAGGATTGAACTCACAACTTAGGTGTGTGTCCTGACCAGGAATCAAACCTGCAACCTTTTGGTTACAGAACAACATTCCAATAAACTGACCGACACCACCCAGGGCTGTGGAAGTTATTTTAAATAGAGGGAAGAATATTCTGAGAAAGTGGTGTTTGGCTTGAAGCACAAAGGAGGAGAACTGGCAGACATTCAAAGAGCTTCGAATTACACGTGGAGGAGGCAGCAAGTGCAAAGACCCTGAGGTAGCAAAGAGCTTGGTGTATCCTTTCAAGTACTGAAAGGAAACAGTGTGGCCAAAGCGTAGTGAATGAGAGGGCAGGTGGCATGAGGTAAGTTTGGAATAGTATACAGAAACTAGGTTATCCAGGACATTCTAGTCAACAGTGAGAGTTCAAATTTTATGTTGAGAACAGCCAAAGAGCCAATAAAGAGATTTAAACAAAAGTGATTTACATTATTTGACAAATGAAGGCAGAGGCAGATGGCACAAAACTTTGTAGGCCATGTTAAGCATTTTTTATCTTTATTCTAAGAGCAGAAAGAAGCCATTGATGAGTTTGTAAGTACAAGAGTCATATGCTAGATTAAGATGCGGACAAAAGAGGGACTCTGTAATAAATCTGAAGAAAAGTAGCTTTACAGGGTGACCTGATCATAAAATTCCTAACCGCACTGGTCAGGGTGGGTAGTCAAGGGCCAGGTTTATGAAAAGATTAATCCTATCCTGGCTGGTGTGGCTCAGTGGTTTGAGCGACACCTGCAAACCAATAGATCACAGGTTTGAGTCCTGGTCAAGACACCTGCCTGGGTTGTGGGCCAGATCCCCAGTTGGGGGTGTGTGAGAGGCTCTGGTGTTTCTGCCTCACATGCATGTGTCTCTCCCTTTCTTTTCTCTCCCTTACCCTCTCTCTTAAAAATAAACAAACAAACTCTTTTAAACAAATCTTAGGAACAAAGCCTCAAGTTTGTTGATCACAGAGACAGAGTTTTGATCAACTAGAAATAACATCTCAGCCTCAGTTGTGTTTCAGCTCTAGGACCAAAGAAGCAGCAAGGCCAGGTGGGGCAACACCACAGCTGCGATCAGGACCAGCTGCAATGACTAATGACCCCCTAGAAACCACAACCCCAAAAGGACACACTTAGAAAGCCAATGACTATTCTTTTATTTTCTTTTTTAAAAGATTTTATTTATTTATTTTTAGAGAGAGCGGAAGGGAGGGAGAAAAAGAGGGACAGAAACATCAATGTGTAGTTGCCTCTTGCGTACTCCCAACTGGAAACATGGCCAACCTCCCAGACATGTGCCCTGACTGGGAATTGAACCTTCTGGGAACCTTCTGGGAATTGAACCGTGACCTTCTGGTTTGCAGGCCAGCATTCAGTCCACTGAGCCACACCAGGCAAGGCTGTTTGTTTTTTATTTTTTGTTTCTTTGCCTTTCTTTCTCTTAAATTCCATGGGACCTCTTTGCCTTTGTGACTTGTTTCCTGAGTCCTCACAGCCCAGCTGGCCCATTCTTCTGTGGCTCACTTCTACCTCTGTGGTTTTCTCCCCCTTACTCTACGGCTCCCACCTGACAGGAAAGTCCTTGCTAATGCCTCATCTCCTGTCTCCACCCAGGACACCCAGAACCGAAGTGCCTGAAAAGTCAGGGTGCCATCTAGTCTTCCATTCATGCAGGTGTGCAATTTTCCAAAAACTCAGTGGAAGAAACAGTAGCTGCACTCTCTTTCTTACTGGAAAGGAACTGGGTCTGGGGCAGGTCTGTCTTGGGCTGGATGGTAGTGTGTGGGTTCTTGACTTCATGCAGGACAGACTTTACAACATGAATCCAGGTGATCTTGAAAGTATGTTTATTAAAGCTGGGGACATGAAACAAGGAAGGGCTTAGGATAGAAGAACAGGAGAGAGCCTAGGCAGGACTGCTTTTGTTCTTTAGAAATGTTACAAGAAATAAATGAGACTAGTTGGGACCACTCTGGCCCACTGAGAAATAAGTCACCTGAAGGAAGTGAGTCAGGCAGGGCTATTGGCTCACTGAAGAGTCAGAGAAACTGTAATGACAACCATACATTGATGTCTCTCTCCCTCTCTGCCTCTCTCCCTTCCCCTCTTTCTAAAAATAATGAAATAAAATCTTTTAAAAAAAAGAGAGAGAGAGAGAAACTGTAATGACAGAGAAGGTAGTGAGCCAGAGAAGGTGTTTTGGTCTAGATCCAGAGCTTTCTTCTCCCTTTTCCTCCAGGGCAGCCGGGCAGGGAAGGGTGGAACTCAAATTTCCAGGGCAATCAGGAAGTCCCTGATTTCTGTAGCCTGAGGCACTTTCTGGGTGAGGTCCTAAAGAGGTCCAGGTCAGAGTCAGCTCTGATTACATACCTTCCAGGAAATTGCTCCCAGTCTGGCAGAGATCCCGTTGAAATTGGCCTGGGTTGAGTGGACTGTGTCCTCAGGCCTGTTTTCCAAAATGACCTGAATAGCTTGGAGGAAGTCTCGGATGTCTTGGGGTGGCCTAGGTTCAGAAAAGCAAGGTGGGTTAGAACTATCTGCCTTTCTAGTGGTTTATAAGAGATGGGGAATGCAACCTAGAGCTTCTATTGTCTCCCGCTATAGTCATAACAGTCACTCATCCCAGTACCTTCCACCTGATGCTTGGATGCCCTCTACAACATTCCTGCCTTGTGGCTGATAGCCTTCTGTTTCCATCTACCGCCATTGGCAGATGGCTCATTATGGTTTAAGTAAGCCTATTTCATTTCTGAAGAAAGGTCTTGTAACCTGACCGCATGGAATCCAGCCGCTTGTCACCAGGCATATACATAACTATATACTTTGACTTTTTAATATGTAAACAGTTGGCCCTCTGTATCATTGGATTCTGCAACTGTGCATTCAACCAACCTTGGACTGAAAATATTTGAAAAAATGTTGCATTGTTGCTGACATGTACTATGTAGGTAGGCACAGACGTTTTTCTTGTCATTATTCCCTAAAAAATTCAGCATAACAACTATTTACATGGCATTTACATTGTATTAGGTATTACGAGAAATCTAGGGATGATTTAAAGTATATGAAAGTGTGCTCAGAGGTTATATGCAAAGGCTACATCATTTTATTTAAAGGACATGAGTAGCCTTGGATCTTGGCATCCACCAGGGTCCTGCAACCAACCCCCTGAAAATATTGAGAAATAATTGTACAGACATATAACCTCCACTCAGTTCAAGATATCAAACATTTCTATCTTCCTGGAAAGTTCCTTGTGCTCCATTTAATCAATACCCATTCTGCCAGTAGTAACCACTACAGTAGACCCCCTTATTTGCAGATGATATATTTTAAGACCCCCCTGGATGCATGAAACAACAGACAGTACTAAACCCTACATATAATACTTTTTCTATACATACATACCTATCATAAAGTTTAAGTTATAAATTAGGTACAGTAAAAGATTTGCAATAATGGCTAGTAATAAAGTAGAATAATTATAACAATATACAGTAATAAAAGTTATGTAGTCTCTCTGAAAATATCTTATTGTAATGTATTCGCCTTTTCACTTTTCACTTAAAGCAATTTACGGCTTCTCTTTGGACTATCTGAATATCCAGCATCACTATTCTTGCACTTTGGGGTCATTTTAAAGTAAAATAAGGGTTATTTGAACACAAGCACTAGGATATGTGACAGCCAATCTGATAATCAAGATACCTACTAACGGACTAACAGGAGGGGAATGTATACACTGGATAAAGGTGTGATTCATGTTCCTGAAGGATGAAGTGGAATGGTTTGAGATGTAATCATGCTACTCAGAACAGCACACATGCAATTTAATACTCATCAATATTTTTTATTTCTGAAATTCCCAACTTAATCTTTTCTGACCACAGATGACCATGGATATTTTCTGCAAAACTGCAGAAAAGGGGGGACTACTCTATTCTCATTTCTATCGCCATAGATTAATTTTGCTCACTCTTAAACTTCCTATAAATGGGATCATATAGTATATATTCTTTTGTGTCTGGCTTCTTTCTCTTAGTACAATGTTTCTAAGATGCATCTGCAGAGTTCTGTGTATTAGTATTTTTTTCATTTTGATTACTGCTGGTAATATTCCATTTTACAAATACATCACAAATTATTTCATTCTCCTGTTGATGGATATTTGGATTTTGCCATATTTTTGGCTAATATGAATAAAGGTGCTACAAACATTCTGTACAAGTCCTCTATGAACATACAAACTAATCTTTCTTAGGTATATGTCTGGATGTACGAGGTCTGTCCAGAAAGCATCCAGCCAGCCATGTACTATGAAAAAAAGATACAAGACACAAGAAACATTGTACATAGGACAATGATGCCTCAGTTCCTTTCAAAGTAGGCACCTTGGGATCTAACACAGTTGTTCCAGTGACTCTTCCACTGTCCAAAACACTGCAATTATCTTTGCCATCATGGACCCTGTTGTATTTTCCTGAATCTCATCAATGGTCTGCAATCTCTTCCCTTTCAAAGGCAATTTTAGTTTTGGGAAAAGCCAGAAGTCTCAGAGTGCCAAATCTGGGCTATGGGGGGTCTGAGTAACCTGGGTGATTTGAAGTTTCGCCAAAAACCTCTGTATGAGATGTTGATGCATGAGTGGCATGTTGTTATGATTAAGTTGCCAATCACCGCTGCCCATAGCTGAGGCCATTTTTGTTGTTTTGCATCTCTCAACAAACAGAGAACATTGAGGTAGTACTCCTTATTAGTTGTCGGGCCTGGAGGGGTGTACTTGTGATGGACAACACCTTCCCAATCAAAAAACACAGTTAATGAGGTCTTGATCTTGCTATGACTTTGCTGCACCTTCTTTGGATGTGGAGAATCAGGCAACTTCCATTGGGATGACTGGGCCACCATTTTTGATAATAGCCATAGAATCATGATTCATCTTCAGTTATGACCTTCTTGAGGAAATCTGGGGCATTGGTAGTGGTTTGAATCAAGTCATTAGCAACTGCAGGATGATGTTCCTTCTGCTCTGGCAGCCCATACACATCCAACATTCTCAGGTGTTCTGCTTGTTTCAGGCCTTCTAGAACATGGATCACTTTCAACAGATTCAACATCTTTGATTTGCGCTACACTTTTATTTGTGCTGCCCTCATTGCATTGTCCCAAAAAAACCTTCTGAATCATCCAGATTGTTTCCGTGTAGGAATGATCAAGGTGAACGTGAAATTTGATGCAGATTTGTTGCTCTATTAGCTCAATCATTTTAAATATCACAACCACACAGTACACATGCTCAATGAATAGCACCTACCACACCCACTGACTATCTTAGTACAGTGAAGAAGTCATTGTTCATGCATGCTCATTCCAGTCCAACCTCCTTGGCTTCTAGGTTACATCAACGTCGTGCAAGCCATTCTCAGTCTATTAACAACGGCTGGACTTTTTCTGGACAGACCTCATATAGTTGGCTTTATAAGAAACTGCCTTGCAGAGAATCTGCACAAAGATGGCAGGGGTGATTGATGGAAGAGAAAAGCCCTCCTACACTCTTCCAGAACATGGCAGCAGGGGGAGGTGCTTATGGCCAGTCTAGGTAGGAGAAGGATGGGATTGCCTAGAGAACCTAGATGCTTCCATAGTGCATGGAATTTGGGACCCTGGGAAACTTAAAATGGAGGGAAGGCAGAAACTCACTCACCCAATTGTGGGCAGCTGGTGCCCAGGCCAAGCCTGTCTGTTGGGTGTGCCCTGGGCCACTTGCCTTGTAGACAGCCCTTAGGACACTGAGGCATTTTTGTTCAGTAACAATCTTTTGCTGATCAGAGGTTTTAAATTTTAATTAAATATAATTTATCAGCTTTTAATAGTTTAGTGCATTTTCTGATTTGATGGAGAAATCTTTACCTATCCCAATGTCAAAAAAGTCTTCTATGTTTTTATTGAAAAGTTTGTTCAAGTTTTTCTATAACTTTGATCTATATCTATACATAAATTAATTTTTGTTTATAGTTTGAGTTAGTAAGGGTCAGTATTCGTTTCCCTCCATACATACTTTATTGTTCCAACATCATTTATTAAAAGGTTATCCTTTCCCTACTTAATTATAGTGATGCCTTTGCTGTAAACCAAGAGAGTATATACTGTATGTATGAGTCCATTTCTGGACTCTTTATTCTGTTACAGAGCTACATTTGTCTATCATTGCTCCAAAAGTGTCCTGTATTAATTACTATAGCTTTATAGTAATGAAATTACTTGAAATATGGTGATGTAAGTCCTCCAACTTTTTTTCATCAGAACAGTTCTTGGATCCCTAGCCAATGCGGATCAATTGGTTGGAAGATTATCCTGTAACTGAAAGGTTGTGGGTTCAATTCCTGGTCAGGGCACATACCTAGGTTGTGGGTTCGATCCCTAATCTGAGCATGAATGGTCCTTGGTCCAGGTGCATACAACCAGAGAAGCAACCAATGGGTGCTTCTTTCTTTCTTTCTTTTAAAGATTTTATTTATTATTTGTAGAGAGAGGGGGAGGGAGAGAGGCAGAGAGGGAGAAAAACATCAATGTATGGTTGCTTTTCACCTGCCTCCAGCTACGGACCTGGCTGGAGACCCGGCTGGAGACCTGGTTTGCAACCTGGTTATGTGCCCTGGCTGGGAATCAAACCAGCAACCTTTAGGTTTGCAGGCTGGCACCTTATTCAATGCTTCTTTCTTGCATCAATGTTTCTCTCTTTCCCTTCCTTATTTTCTAAAAGCAATGAAAAAATGTCCTTGGAGAGGATAAAAAATAGGAGTTCTTGGATATTCTAGGTCCTTTAATTATTATATAAACTGTGAAATCAGTTTGTCAATTTACACACACAAACACAGCTTGCTGGAATTTTGTAGATTGCGTTGAACCTATAGACCAATTTAGAAAAAAATTGATCATAACTATATTAAGTCTTGCAACTCATGAGCATGAAATATCTATCCATTTTCTGAAGTTATCTTTAATTTCTCTCAGAAATGTTTTTGTAGTTTTCAGTGTTGAGGTCTTCTTACACACCTTTCATTGTTTTCTTTTTTTTTGAAAAAAATTTTAAAGATTTTATTTATTTATTTTTAGCGAGAGGAGAAGAGAGGGAAAGAGAGGGAGAGAAACATCAACTCCCCTATTTCAAGCAGATTTGTCCTACAATTATTTGTTTTCTTTCTTGTATTTTCCATTTTCCCCTCTTTATGATTCATTCTCAGCAACTTACAAACATGCCATGTTATTTCCTATCTTAAAAACCAATCCAGCCCTGGCTGGTGGCACAATGGATAAGGTACCAGCCTGTGAACCCAAAGGTCACAGGTTCGATTCCCAGCCAGGGTAACATAACCAGATTGTAAGCCAGGTCTCCAGCCAAGTCCTTAGCTGGAGGCAGGTGAAAGGCAACCATATATTGATGTCTTTCTCCCTCTCTGCCTCTCTCTCCCTTCCCCTCTCTCAAAAATAATAAATAAAATCTTTGTTTAAAAAAAATCCTTTCTCTGTCAGCTCACTTTTTTCTACCACCTCACTTCTCTAATCCACTTTATAGCAAAGCATTTTGAAATTTTGACCCTATCCTTTCTACTATCTCTATTCTCATTCTCTTTTGCACTCACTCTGATCCACTTACCATAGCCACAGGGAGTGCAATAAGGGGAGTGGAGAAAAGGGACAGTATCCAGGAAGATGGAAGACTGGATCTAATTCAGTCAGGCTTTGTCCCCATCATTACACCGAAACTGCTCTTTTCAAAGTCACCAGTGACTTCCACATTGCTAAATCCAATGGTTAGTTTTCAGTTGCCCTCTTTCTTGCCTCATTCACAGCCCAAATGATACTTCTTCCTTGAAACACTCACTTGACCTCTCTTTTCTTTGCTTTCATTTTCCCTAGATGGATTTTCTTCCTTTTTATTTTCAATTTTTAATGTATTGGTTATTAGAGATAGAGGAAGAGAGAAGGAGGGGAAAACATTGATTTGTTTTTCCAGTTATTTTTGTATTCATTGGTTGATTCTTGTATGTGCCCTGACAGGGGATTGAACCCACAACCTTGGCATGTCAGGACAATGCTCTAACTGACTGAGTTACCCAGCCAGGGCCGCCTCAGTGGTTTTTTCTCCCATCTTACCAATCTCTACTTAGAGTGCCCAGGAACCAGTCTTTTCTCTTTGTAAGATTTTATTTGTTTGTTTGTTTGTTTGTTTGTTTGAGAGGGGGGGATGGAGGGAGAAAAATGGAGAGAATCCTTGATGTGTGAGGGAAACATCAATTGGCTGCCCCCAGTGGGGGACCTGGCTGACAATCTAGGCGTGGGCCCTTGACCAGGAATTGAAACTACAACCCTTAAGTTTGAAGTCTGGCACCCAACCCACTGAGCCACACCAGCTAGGGCAAGAAATCAGCCTTAAATCTCTTTTCTATCTATACTTCCTAACTTGGTTGATGTCTCTATCAGACCCAGGGCCCCACTTTAATCTAACTTATTTTCTAAATGTTTTATCATAAATTTCAAACATACAACCAAAAATAGAACAGTAAAATGTGTTCTCATATACCTATTACTTGGATTCAGTATTTAACAATATTTCCTCCCATTTGCTTTATCTATTCCCTTGTCTTGCAGAAGTATTTTCAGAGCAGATCTTGCACATCATGTGTTCATACTTGCAGGCCCAGGGAAAAGCCCTGAGACTGAAAATTTATCTCCTTAAGCAGAGGACAGGGAAAGATAAAAAAAAGAGGCTGGCCAGCCCAATCTGGTACTTAATAAATTTTATGTTATTTATTAATTACAAAAAAAAAAAAGATTTTATTTATTATTTTTAGAGAGAAGGGAATGGAGAGAGGCTGAAAGGGAGAGAGACATCAATGTATGGTTGCCTTTCACCTGCCTGCAGCTAAGGACCTGGCTGGAGACCTGGCTTGCCACCTGGTTATGTGCCCTGGCTGGGAGTCAAACCAGTGACCTTTGGGTTCACAGACCAGCACCTTATCCACTGTGCCACCAGCCAGGGCCTTAATAAATTTTATTAAAAGACACTTGCATACAAAGCATGTGTTTGGTGACTGCAAGATAAAACGGATCCCTGTGCTGCTTAGCAGGCACCAAATAATTATATAGGGTAAAGGACCTGGGGGTAGGGGAATAGGAACAGTCATAGGCACTACCGCGTGAATGCTACCAGGTTCAGAAATTACTTTACATGCTTGACCTGATCAGGACAATAGCATGTTCCAGGAACCAGCACAAGTGGGAGGCAGCAGAGGGGTGCTGATTTACATACAGTCAGAATGATCAAACACAATCATTCTCTAAGACGGCTTTGCAGTAAGCAGTCTCCCTCTTCTGGCCCACTCTAGCTCACTGGTCAGACATCAGTCAAGTCATGGAACAGTCTCTCCTCACCATGTAATTTCTTAAACACAGTGGACAGGCTGTTTTATGATACTAAAGAACTATTTTAAATTTTGTTAGGTATGGCCATGGCACTATGGTTATCTGTCCATAATTACACCTTCCCTAATGACTCAGATATGTTTCATTACACTGGGTTTGTTCAAATATGGATCCAAACAAGGTCTACACATAAACATTCTGTAGTTGTGCCCTTTCAACCTTTGGCATTTCCAGTGGTCCTCCCCCTCTTTTGTTTTTCATACCACTGGCTTATTGCAGAAACTCGCTCAATTGTTCTGCAGAGTGTTCCACATTCTGGATATACTTTCCTTTTATAACAAAGCTTTTGTAATTTGCCCTTTACTGTCTTGAAGTGAAATTCAGAAATAATGCAACTTGGAAGAGAACAGATGGCACACTCAGGCTGGGTCCAATTGAGGCCAGTTTAATCAATGGATTAATGACAAAGATGTGAGCAACGTTCAGAGAACCAGGGAGTGTCTGCCATCCTTAGGCCTGAAGGACCAAGATGAGAGAGTGGCATCTTCCTTTGGCTGAACCCAACTGGGTACCACTGGACAAGGGGGCTGGGTGATGCCTTTTATAAAAGTTGGCCTCCTAGGGGGCAATGGAGCAAGGGTGCAGAAGAGCAGAGAGTGGACTTGGTCTGGAAGGGCAAATGCAGACTACTCCTCACTTCAATCTACACACATAATTTCAAAATAATATATTTAATTCCCTGTAAAATAAGTAGAAATAAGGGGAAACTTATGCATACAATTATAGTATATTTGAAGATATAAAAATTATGCGCAACTTCAGCGAAGCTCTAATATAGTCGCAGATGCTTGCAGCCATCCATCCCTAGAATCACTGCACCTGCCAAAACAGCACATTCAGGCTGATGTAGAATTATTGGTTTGGCATCTCAAGTACAGAGAGCAGCAGTGTTATTGATTTTCCAAACAAGACAAAGAACCCTCTTCCATCAATCACATGGAAGTGGCATTCTTGGGAATCTTGGTGTATGTTAAAACCATATTAAAAATACTGTGTGTATATGTGCAAAACAGATTTAGGCTCTTGGTTGAAATAAATAATAAACCTATTTCATACCAAGTGAATAGCCAACAGGACGTTTGACAATTATGTGAAATGTGGGACAATTTCTATTGTGCAGGATTGTCTTGTGCATTGCAGGATGCCGAGGAGCTCTGCCCCACCCATTAAAGCCTTGCAGTGTTTTTCATCCTAATCATCATAATTCCCCTCCCCCCATCTCCTTGCCCCCATCAATATCCTGGCAATTTTCTAAATTTTTCTCTAGTGGGTAGATCACTCTGAAATTGAATCATTGATCTCGGTGATCTTCTCTAGTCCTATGGATTGAAATATCCTACACCTTCCAAATTATTCATTCATCCTCTCTCCTGAATACACACTTGTGGTTCATTTTCTACTTGATGTCTCTATTTACATCACTAATTGGCATCTCAAAATTTGCATATCAAATGGGAATCTTGAATCTATTCCCCAACAGAGACATCCCATCATTTTCTCCCAGATATTTTAGTTTAGGAAGTGGTCATTTAATTCTTGTAGTTGTTTAGGCCAAAATATTTCCTGATGCCCCACATTGGATCCATCAACAATTCAGTTGGCTCTACCTTCAAAATACATTTCAATATGATCACTTGTTACTGCCACCATCATTGCTATCACTACCACTTTGGTCCAAGTCTAAACCATCTTCCTATATTTTCTCAACAGCCTCCAAAACAGTGTCCTGACTTCCCCCTTGTCCCTACTTTCTACCTGCAACACAGCAGCCAGTGATTTTAAAAATGTGAGTTAGATCCGCTCATGCCTCTAGTCAAAACCCTGCAAGGATTCCTCATTTCACTTAGAGTCAAGGCTGAAGTCTTTACCATGGCAGCCCAAGTGCTAGGCTAGTGGGTCCTTTTAGACCTCTGAGCTTGATTTCATGATCTTACATATCTTTCACATCTGTCCACTTCCCTATATCCTCAGAGCCACCAATCTAGTCCAGACATTTGACCTCTCTGACCTGGGTTCAGTACTACAGCCTCCTTAAAGTCTTGTTAAAGAAACAAAAATTCAACTGAGTAACTTTAAAGATCAAATCGGCTTTATTCAATAATTCATGAATTGGTCACCATCCTATCTAGCTATAGAAGGAAGTGCCAAAGAGCTGTACAAATGGAAGACTTTAAAATGCAGAAAGGCGACGAGACAAGTCTGGCAACAAGAGGTCTTCTTTTGCAGAAGCAGAGTGGACTTCATCCACGTGTGCTACAACCTTTACAGATTCTGTTGCTGCTGCCTTTGCAAGAAAGTCCTCTGGGCCTTTCCCTGACACTCAGGTCCAGGCTTTTTAGCGTGCACCTACCTCAATCTGATGCCAGCAGTTTCAGAAGGTAAGAGGCTCATTTACTTGGTACCCATTTTTGACTAGAAAACCCCTTTGTTTCTGTAATATTGCCAAATCATGGATGACCCCAAAAGCATATCAGCTATTAGTTTACCTATTAACAATTTGTTCTTTTGATAACTAGCATTCTCTGGTGAGGACATGAAGCTCTGCTTGTTGGGCTGATTTAGCTTATGGGAGATTTCTCAAGTAGTTTATATTGGGTAGTAACAGCATAACCAGTTTGATAATCCCCTTTTTCATCTTTATGATATGACCCATTAACAAACAAGATTAGATCTGGATTAAAGGAGTATCTTATAAATTAGGACACAGTATCATGAAATGAGATGTTTTACTTCATGGTCATGGGGTTCACCTTTGGCAGGCGGGGATATTAGCAGAATTAAGAATGTTGCAATGTTTAAGAAGCGGATTAGGTGGTGAAAGTAGAAGGAGCTCATGGGAGGTTAGTCACCTTGCAGAGAAACAGTCAATCAATTCAGAGTTAAGATGACTCTGTGTGGAATATGTAAGTAAAAGTCATGTTCTGGCATGAACATCCCTGGAGCTTGGCCATCTCTCTCATGCACAAACATGAGAAGTTTTGAATAGTTAGGTAGCCTTAGGGCAGGTAGTTCTTGCAACCCTTGTTTTAGTCTTCTAAAAGCCTGCTCTTTTTATTTATTTTTTATTTTATTTATTTTTAGAAAGAGGGGAAGGGAGGGAGAAAGAAAGGGAGAGAAACATTGGGAGAACTTCATTCAATTGCCTCTCACATGCCCCCAACTGGGAACCTGGCCTGCAACCTGGGCATGTGCCCTGACCAGGAATCAAACCAGACACGTTTTTGTTTTTGTGTTTTTTTCAAAGATTTTATTATTTCCAGAGAGAGAGGAAGGGAGAGAGGCAGAGAGGGAGAGAAACATCAATGTATGGTTGCCTTTCACCCACCTCCAGCCACGGACCTGGCTGGGGAACTAACTGGCTTGCAACCTGGCTATGTGCCCTGGCTGGGAATTGAACCAATGACCTTTGGGTTCGCAGGCCAGCGCCTTTTCCACTGTACCACCAGCCAGGGCCACTTTTTGGTTCGTGGGGACAATGCCCAACCCACTAAGCCACACCAGTTAGGGCAGTCCTGTTCATTTTATTTTCCTAAAGAAGGGTTTTAAGGACTGAAAATTTAAGTTCAGAGCAGAGAAATCAATAAAGAAAAATTAGGAACTCGTAGTCCTCAATAGCCAAACCAGACCTAGTGAAAATCCACGCAGCTATCGCTTGGTTGTGGGCTTAGTAAATTTTTGGATTAGTTCATTCTTTTTGGAGATAGGTGAATTTCTTGAGTGTTCCTATGACCCAGATAATTAACAGTTTCTAGAGATAACTGTAATTTTTACTTAGATACTTTATATATCTTTTCAGCTCATTCTTGTAGCAAATAAAAGCCTTCACGGACAGTTCTTAGGTAACTAAGCACAGCAAGAGACATCACCTATATATTGTAAAAGGATTGATTGTTCCAGGAACCGGAGGATGCTCAAATCTTGGTGGAGTACTTGGGAGAAATAAGGGTCCTCAGTGAAACCTTGAGGCATGACTGTCCAGGTATATTGTTGATTGTTCCAAGTAAAGGTAAGTACATCCTGGCTGTTGGGATCCCCAGGGATGCTGAAAAAGGCTGAACAGAGGTCTACAACAGCTAACCATCTTGAATCTAGTAAAACTTGTGACAAAGAGGTGTTCAGGTTTGGAATGACTGGGAAATGGAGGATAACTATCTTGTTAATAACTCTCAAGTCTTGCACAAGTTTCTTATCCTCTCCCATTAGATTTTTGTACTGGCAAGATCATCCCAGCTTTTTGTTCCACATGACAAAAGAAGGCCAGCCCATAGCTCCCAAGTATACATCTCCTCTGGTCAAGTTACCCTCCCAGATAGAATTGAATTGGACACTCCTTGTTCTAATTACAGATGAAAGACAGAGACAGAGACACCCCCCGCCCCACTTTTGGTATATAGAGCTGCCCACCTTGGGGGTGACAGAGGCAGACACTTCAGGTGGTGCTTTATGTTAGGGCCAGAGACTGCCATTTTGCCTGGCCTGTGACCTGCCGCAGATGTTCTGGGACTTGGAGGACCTGAGCCACTGCCTGCACTGACACAAAGAGGGTTACACCCTCATTGTCCCTTCCCCTCTCTCTGGAGCATTTCCCAGAAACAAGGACCATAAATCTCCTGGCAGCCATTCCTAATTACAGGACATTGTTCTTTCACAAACACCTACACCCTGGACATCTGGAACCAACCATCAGGGTGGCTCACCTTCCCCAGCGGTCTATTTCACACCCTTAAAACCCCCTCTACCTTTTCCCTTGGCACTGAAGTCACTCCATACTCAGCCCACCTACTTGGACCTCCCCAATAAAGGCTTTGCACTGATTTACACGTCTCCTTCTTTCTTCCTTGTTCAAATCTAACACTTTTGTTACTTGAGCTCTCTTGACTTTAGAGATATTTAGGTCCTAGACCTGCTGGAGAACAAATACGGGTCTCTCTCCTTGAGAGAAAATCTCTTTCTACTCTACTGGCAGCCAAACTCAACATTTCATGGACAGCTCAGCTAATATGGAAAGGGCATTATTGGCAATCTGGATTCCTGGGATGGGATGTACCTCCAATTCACCACTTACAAGCTGTGTGATCTTGGGCAAATTATATAACTTCCCTGAGCCTTTGTGTACTCATTTTCATTTCGGAAAAATCAGAAAATGTGAACAATTGTAACTACTCAAAGAAAACCACACTCTTTGTCCCATTCTTTCTCCCTTTCACCAGATCCTTTTTATGTAACTGGCATAAGCACAGCATAAAGGAGTTTAAAGGTTTAGTTTCAAAGCTTTGACTGGGCCTTTGTGTCTTGGTGTTGAAAAGGGAGAAGCCATTAAGAGGTACCTGACTCTTCAATAGGCCTGTTCATTATTCCCAGCAGGCCTAAGAGAACACAGTTTAAAAGGCCAAGGATCAAAGAAATAAATACAACTGTTTTGCATTGCAAATAGAAGTCCTAAATCCACTGTGGGAGAGGCAGCTTTGCAAATTATGGGGGTAGAGGGAATGAGGTAGCTAAGGCCGGACCAATTAGTGAAACCCAAGAGGAGATAATTGTGTAAACCTGCGGGGGAAGATAGGCGAGGAAGTGTTATATAGGACAGGTATGGGAGGCGTAGGTTTCTCCTTCCTGTCTGACACAGCCGATGGGTGTGTCACACGGGGACTCTTAGAGGAAATTAATAAAGTGCCCCCTCTCTGAATGGAAGCAGCTCTGTGCCAGTGTACAGAATTTGGAGTGTGGGCTGGGCACAAGCTCCAAGGCTATTATGCTCAGTGGCCCTGAACACCAGTGGACTGCAAGGAAGATCTGCCAACAAGAATGGACCTAAATGGAGACAGAATAGGGTGATGATGCTCGGGATTCTCCCACATTTCAAGACAAGCCTCATAGGACAAGAAAAGGAGGGGCCAAACACACAGATTTTATATGTGGTTTTATATGTAGCTCAGCTCCCTACCTTCTGAGATTACTTAAAATTGCCTCTAATCAGCAATCTCAGAACATATGGAGAAAATCTGCAGATTCTCTAAGAATCTTGTTAATTCCCAGGGATTACATTTTAAGGTCATCCCTTTGGGCTCCTGATTCCTTCCACGTGTATGATTTCCCCTCTTCCTGCAAGTTTTACAGAAGCTACTTTACCATATTAAGCTTAATGTGAGTATTAGGTATTACAGAAAACTGGAGGCAGGCAAGGAGAAAATGAAGGAAGCGTTTACATTGAAGTAATACACACTTAAACTCTGCATAAAGGAAAACACTAGTCTTAGAATTCTTTTCAGTTATCCTGCTGTTCTCCAGGTTTCCCAATGACTTTTAACCTCATGTACACCCAGTGCCCCAGGATTTTGCTGGCTCCCATCTCTCTCCCTTTTCTATCTCTTCCTTCTAGAATTGCCCCCTATACTCCAAATTTGTCTTCCTCTATTACGCAGACCAATTTAGCTCTCTCCAACTCTGAATATGTAACTGAGCAAACTGGGACCCAGCCACATGGTGCCTTGACACATGACCCAACAATTAGTGTTGAAAGAAACAGGTTTTTATCAACAGAGTTCCAGCCTTGGGGGTGCGAAGAGCACCCCTGCTCAGAGCCCTGTTCGAGACCCAGCACTTCCCTTGCTCCCCGCCAGCTATCACACCCAGAAGTTCCCCGTTCGTTATCTGTTCTCAGCCTCCGCAAACCGTTCTCCATCTCCTTTGGAAGGTGCACCTGTGGGTTTCAGAGTCTCCATCCTCTCGCAGCAACTCTCTCCTTCAGGACCTCGGGTGTGCTGTCCTCAGCTCCCATGTAGTGGTTCGGGGAAACAGGTGCTGTGTTACACTGGATCGTGGTGGAGTCCAGGGAGGCAGTTCACTTCCCTTCAGGAAAGATGTGGCTATTAACTTGATTAACTTGCCATTGTAATGCAAAATATCTTGACCGCAGTATTGTCCATATCTCCCTTCCCCCAACCAAGGAATGTGGGGAATAATAGTTCAGGGGACCTCACCCCTACTCTGTGTCCCATTACAAATCTACAACATGTATCTAAACCCATCAAGTCAGGGAGGGGCTTATATTGAACAGAGTCCATCTTTCTTTTAATACCATTACATATGATACAGTTGTAAGAACTGCAGGAAAAATGTTAGCTTTGTTCAACCACAATGAACCTAAGTAATATGATATTTAATAAGTAGAGGAGGCATAGGGTATTAGGCAAAATTAGAAGTTGAGTGATTTTTTTTTTAGCCATGCTGAGAAGTTCAATTTCCACCTTGCTCTTCTCATTATTGAGACATGTGAAATATTCTGCAGATATAATTTACTCAGGAATATATTGATCTTGTATTAACTTGAGGTGTAGGCAGAAATTAAGGTCTTTCAATAGTGAACTCTTTGATTTGTCACTCCCAGAAGTACGAAAGAGATGAAGTTGGGTTATGTGGGGTCTGGGGATTATGAATTTCCATGGGATGCTTTTTATAATAACGGTTCTTTTTTTTTTTTCTTTTTTTAAGATTTTATTATTTCCAGAGAGCGAGGAAGGGAGAGAGGCAGAGAGGGAGAGAAGCATCAATGTATATGGTTGCCTTTCACCTGCCTCCAGCTATAGATCTGACTGGAGACCTGGCTTGCAACCTGGTTATGTGCCCTGGCTGGGGAATTGAACCAGCAACTCTTGGGTTTGCAGGCCAGCACCTTATCCACTGTGCTACCAGCCAGGGCTAATGGTGGTTCTTAAACATGAAAAATATTTTTATTAAAAATGTAAGCCCTGGTTGGGTAGCTCATTTGGTCAGAGCATTGTCCTGTTAGGCTAAGGTTGCAGGTTTGATCCCAGGTCAGTGCACATATTGGAGTCAACCAATGAATGCATAAATAAGTGGAACAACAGATCAATGTTTCTATCTCTCTTCCTTCCTCTCTCTAAAATCAATAAATTAAAAAAATAAACAAACAATAAAATTGTAACTCAGTGAGACTTCAATGTCCTGCTTTAGCAATGATGAAGAGGAAGGTGCTACACCTAGGAGGTTCTAAGGCTAGTTCAGTTACTTCATGCAATTTTGTGTAAAGACAGCTACCTAAGCCAATTGAAGTCCAGAGTGTTTTGATTGTCCATAACTTGGGTGCAGAGATCAAAGCAAAAGGTCTCACTTCTAGTTAAGTTTAACAGGACAGAGAATCTGCTGTTCCGAGAAATTTAAATGCATCCTGTCTAGACTTCAATGAATTACAGCTCGTATCTGAGATGGTAGAGGCAGGCCAAGTGGAAATACCTACATACTACAAACTGGTGAAGATGACATTATCAAGCTGACACAGTTTTATAATCAAGATATTTAAGATTGCCTTTATCAACGAAATCTCACGAGTCTCTACATAGTTAGCAACCTGCCAGAATTCTTGGGAAGGACAAAAAATGGTAATTGCTGAGTTAAGGGTGTAGATGTTGAGCAACTTGGAATGTTAGGATAGAGGTTTCTTAAGAAGTCAGGAGGATAGAAGGTCCCAGGGAAACACCATTTGCTGCTCCCCCCCCCCCCCCGCCCAGCTCCTCATATTATCAGTATACTGAGTCTCCTTTTCTTGGTAGCTATTGAAAACCTGGTAAAAAGGGTTGTAAACTTGTTTGCAAACAGGTGGGGTCCTTTTAAAGAAAAAAATGTAAAAGTATGAATACAAAATTATGTACAGAGCCTTGGAAGGGTTTGTAAATCTTAAGTTTCATTAACTTCATACTAAGTATGTTTCTCTTCCTTCCTGATATTTAGTAAAAATTTTTTCTGTCTACTATACTTCTGGCCATTAGTCCTTTGGTAGGGCATTGTGGAAAAGGACCATACTCATTCCCGCTGAGTGATGGCATAACATCAGAGCAGCAGCCCCATGTCATCAGAGGAACAGCTTTTCACTAGCTCACCATAGGTCAACTTTGTAATAAGAGAAGCAAGTAGAACTACAGAAACCTATCTGGAAAACATCCAGTTATTATTTATGACTATTTTCCCAGCATTCTCAGAGGTTGCTTGTGCTAGCTGCACAATGAAATGTGAAGAAGAGCCTAGATGATCAGGCTAAGCTCTCCTGTTTATAACTGCCCATAACAGCAACACCTTCCTCCTTTAAAAAAAGAATTGCTAATATGGAACATCATACCATTTCTATGAGATAGCCCCTAATTTCCTACTGTGTGGCCAGGGATGACACAGGAGACTATGTTTTCCAATTGCCTTTTAAATTGGCCCAGCACTATATATCTGATTTGATCCGATTTATATTTTGAAAAGTTCCCTGTAGCTGTTGTGTGGAAAGCTGATAGTGAGGACAAGACTGACAGCAGGTTCTTGGATGGGTAATTCAATGTGTTGCAGATTTAGTCCCTGGCCAGGGCATATACAAGAGTGACAGCAGGCAGATGAGTTAGGGGACTATTGCAGTAGGTTAAGCAAGAGATGATGGAGGTGTAGACTTGGTGGGTATGACTTTAGAAAACAGGTTAGATTCTTAAGATCTTTTGAAAGAAAAGTCAATAGGATTGCTAATGAATTAGACAATTAGATATGAGGTGAGGATTGAGGATGAGGAGGGAAAGAGAATTTGAAGTTGCTTTCCAGGATTTTGGTCTGAACTACTAGATTAAATTTCAGAAAAGAGGAAAATGGGGGTTAGGTACAGACTTGGAAAAAGAAACTCAAGAATTCTCATTTAAATTTTTTTATTCATTATTTTTTAGAGAGAAGGTCAGGGAGGGAGGAAGAAATGGAGAAAAACATCAATGTATGGTTGCCTTTCACCTGCCTCCAGCTACAGACCTGGCTGGTGACCTGGCTCACACCTGGTTATGTACCCTTACTGGGAATCAAACCAGCGACCTTTGGGTTCAAAGGTTGGTGCCAATCCACTGAGCCACACCAGCCAGTAAGAATTCTCTTCTGATCATGAAATTGACCAAGTCAAACTCCATAGATTATGGGACACCTATTCTAAACAATGCCAATGTTTATTAAAATATTCACTCATTAAAGAACAAGCTCTAACCTTGGCTGGTGTGGCTCAGTGGATTGAACACTGGCCTGCAAACCTTTTGCTGGTTCAATTCCAATCAGGGCACATGGCTGGGTTGCCAGGCCAGGTTCCTGGCTTGGGGCTCGTGAGAGAAAATCAATCAATGTATCTCTTGCACATCTATGTTTCTACCCCTCCCTCTCTCTCTCTCTCTAAAAATAAATAAAATATATAAAAAAAGAACAAAAGAACAAGCTCTCTAAGTACCAATGCAAATAACATATTTACATAATAAATTTTGTTTCTTTTGCCCTGACATCAAAAGGTCCATGTCCTGTTGGCATTATAACTAGGTCAGCCTAACCAAATTCCACTTCCATTTACTTAACAGAGTAAATACAAGAAGTAAATTTAAATAACTACCATGTTTTATTTTTTTTAAGAGTTTATTTCTGCCAAACTGACAACAATTGCTAGGAAGCAAGCTATCAAATGTTCCCAAATAACCACCATGTTTGCAGGCCAAACAGTGATATATCTGAAAGTCATGTCTCAATACCTCAATATTTAATTATCAGCAATAGACAATTCTGAAAAAGAATCTTTTTAAGTGGAGAAAAGTAACCTGTGTGCCTTCTCAATTAACTACTTGATTAATTAACTAATTACTAAAGTAATCTCACCTGCAAACGAAAAATACACTCAACTCCTTCCAAAGAGAGACAACTTAGGTCAAGTTGTGGCATCCATTCCTTCCCTGGTTACATTTGTTCATTAAAAAACTTATGATGAATGTCTATTATGTACCAGGCATGGGGCTAGATTGTGAAAACATAATTATGATCACAAGTATCTTTCTTGTCCCTATGGAGCTTGGAGTTGAGTTGGGGAGATAGAAATGTAATCAGATGGGACTTCCAGCTTCAGCAATCTATAATACTTGATAACCTCAAAACGCTCTTATGATAAACACTCAGAAATTCTGGCTAAAATATAAGGCAATGCTCCATTAAATTTGAGAGAAGAAAGAGAAATCTCCAGGGACTAATGTGAAGAGGAGAAAACCAGGGAGGTAAGCATGAGAGCAGATGATGTAGCTATCCTGTAGGAAGACCTAATTTCAGTAATCTGAAATATTCTAGGATCTATTTAGTGTGGGAGGGCATAAATACCTGGAAGTGAGGATCGCCGGGTACTCTCTTGCACTAGGCTACTACAACCCAACTGGCAAAAGTACAAGATTAACTGAGAAGCTGGTCAGTGGACAAGATAATGTGGATTGGGTGGGGGAGGAGAAAGTCATAAATACATAATCAGTTCCATGAATGAAAATTGTTGCCTCTTTTTGTATTTCCCTCCTTGCTGTGCCATGGATATTGTTTTGTCTTGCGGCATAGCTTTGCAAGATAATGGAAAATATAAATCTTGTCCTCTGCCCCCAGTTCCTAGCACAGTTTCTAAAATCCTTGTAACTTCCTAAATAATAAGAGCCCTAGAAGCATCCTTTGATCTAATATTTAGCCTTTGGCCCCAATTCCTGACACAGAGTTCCTAAATCCATCGGATTTTCCTGGGTGATAGCAATGTCTTTTGTTGTAATGAGGTGACCTTTCAGTGAGTTCCTGTATCGGGGGCTGGTCACCAGAAAGACCAAGCAATGCTTAGAAGCTTGGAAATTTCATGCCCACCCTCCATTCTCCAGAGAGGGGAGTGAGGTTGGAGATTGAGTTAATAATTTGTCATGCCTATGCAATAAAGCCTCCCTAAAAACACCAATAGTGTAAGGCTGGTGCATCCAGAGGGAGCATGGAAGCTTCTTGCCCCTTCCCACATACCATACCCTATGCATCTCTTCCACCCGGGTGTTCATCTGTATTAATTTTTTTTTAAAGATTTTATTTATTTGTTTTTAGAGAGGGGAAAGGAGGGAAAAAGAGAAGGAGAGAAACATCAGTGTGTGGTTGTTTCTTGTGCATCCCTAAATGGGGACCTGACCTGCAACCTAGGCATGTGCCCTGACTGGAAATCAAACGGGCAAGCCTTTGGTTTGCAGGCCAGTGCCCAATCCACTTAGCCACACCAGCCAGGGCTGTATTCTTTATCATATCCTTTTATAATAAATAAGTGACAAGTAAGTAAAAGGTTTTCCTGAGTTCTGGAGCCACTGTAGCAAATCAATGAAACCCAATGAGATGGTTGTATTACCATAGGTTGTTAGGTAATTATTAATAAGAAAGGGCGCAAAGGGAATTAGACATCAAGCTTAACAGATTGGAGAGCATAAGCCTGATTGCTTAGCTAGGAAGCTATAGCACATACAGATTTATTCACACACTTCAGGGCGCTGCCACTGAGGAGACTTAACCCTAGGAGCACAGGAAATCTCCCCAGGAGCACTATCTGCCCTCTGGTACTGAATTGTTGGGCAGTGCAGGGGGAGGTGGCTTGACCATAGAGGCCTGTCAGTCTAACCAGGGGGTGGACCCCTCAAAAGCCTTGGGAAATTGATTGGTTGTTTTGAAAAAGCCCCTGGTTATAATTCAGGGAACAAAGGGAAGCGCTCTTGCTCAGCAACCCGCACTTATTCAGTTTGTGCATTCTCTCCCTCTCGCCCAGGAACACACAACCGTGTGTGTCTAGCGGCCATGCGGGACTACAGCAGACTACACGGGCTCCAAAGGACGAAGTTTTAATACAAAACAAAAACTGGCCTTTGTTTTGGCCTTGCTGAAGACATGGTTGGATTTTCTTCCATGGTGAGACGAGTGGAGATGGGACATTGGAAACCCAGGGGCAGATTTCCACCCGAATAAACCTTCCACACCACAATCTCCCATTTGTGGGTCCATGAAATGCCTTTTTCACAATCCCGTGGACAGCCTGGTTTCCACTGGCAATAGTTGTGGGAACCTTCACTTTACAGTTGGAGTTGGCTGGTCAGAAGCACAAGTGACAGACTGGACTTGCAATTGGTATCTAAAGAGGGTGGCAGTCTTGCAGGACTGAGCCCTGAACTTGTGGGATCTGACACTCTCTCAAGGTAGATAGTGTTAGAATTGAGTTAAATTGTAGGACACTCAGCTAGTGTCACAGAGACTTGCTTATTGGGAAAAGGGGGAGCACACCAGGCGTCAAAGTGTGACTGTAAAAGTAAAGGAGTGCCCTATCTGGTGTGGCTCAGTGGATTGAAGACTGTCCTGTGAACCAAAGGGTCACTGGATCGATTCCCAGTCAGGGCACATGCCTGGGTTGTGGGCCAGGTCCCCAGTTGGAGCTATGAGAGAGTCAATCACACATTGATGTTTCTTTCCCTTTTATTCTCCCTCCCTTCCCCTCTCTAACAATAAATAAAATCTTAGAAAAAAAAAAAAAAAAGAGTAAAGGAGAAACTAAATTTTTTCTTCTCAAACTTACTTCATATGAAGAAAGTCAGATATCTTTAAGAATAATTATCCTGTTTCTTTTTCTCTTCCCCTGGAATTGTATATGATGTGGGTTGGGGATGGTTAAGTTTGTCATTTTGTCCACAAACTTCACAATATGCAAGGGGATCATGACGGAACCAGGGAAGGAATGGTTGCTATAACTGGACATGGGTTGTCTCCTTTTGGAAGAAGTTGAGTGTATTTTTTGGTTGCATGTCAGATAATTATATTGTTAGGCAGAGGCATTGAAAAATTTGTGTATGTTACAAAAAAATAAAAAAAGTGGGAGGACATTGCTTGGCAAACCATAGTTGAAATGCAGAAAAACATCTGTTGTTTTTCTCTATTAGTATTCTATCCCTTTCTCTTGTAGACTTCCTGCTCCTCCACTGCACACTAGCTTGATGGGGCTGTCAGTCATTGTTCTATGCCTTTCCCTATTCCTAGCATGGCATCCAATCTCCCCTAGGCCAGCTGGAAGTACTGGAGAATATTTTAGTGGGAGATAGGAGGACAGAAAACTCTTGAACCTGATTCATGCTGGGGCAGCATTCTGTAAATTGTTATTTACATAGCCAGAACTTCTCTGAATTCTGGCTGCTCAGATTGTCTTTTGACTTTATGAATGTTCATATTTTACTTCAAGAAATTCCTTCAAGCCCTGGCTGATGTGGCTTAGTAGATTGGTGCAGGCCTATGAACCCTAAGGTCTCTGGTTCAATTCCCCAGTCAGGGCACATAACCATGTTGCAAGCCAGGTCTCCAGCCAGGTCCATAGCTGGAAGCAGGTGAAAGGCAACCATACATTGATGCTTCTCTCTCTTTCTTCCTCCCTCCCTGCCCTTCTTTCTGAAAATAATGAATAAAATCTTTAAAAAAAGAAAAAGAAATTCCTTCATGTTTCCCCTTAAGTTATCCAGAGTAGGTTTCTGTTGCTTGTAGCCAAAGGACTTTATTTTTCATTTTAAAAAAATATTTTATTTCATTATTTTTTAGAAAGAGGGGAAGGGAGAGAGGCAGAGAGGGAGAGAGACATCAATGTATGGTTGCTTTTCACCTGCCTCCAGCCACTGGAGACCTGGCTTGCAACCTTGTTACGTGCCCTGGCTGGGGAATCGAACATGCGACCTTTGAATTCGTAGGCCGGCATCTTATCCACTGTGCTACCAGCCAGGGCTTCATTTTTTAAAGAGATTTTATTTATTTATTTTTAGAGAGATGGGAAGGGATGGAAAAAGAGAGGGAGACCATCTTTTGATTGCCTCTCTCATATGCTTTGACTGGGGACCAAAACTGTAACTCAAGCATGTGCCCTGACCAGGAATCTAACTGATGACCTTTTGCTTTGCAGAGCCATACCCAAACAACTGAGCCACACTAGTCAGGGTTGGTCCCTTAGCATTAAGCTCAATTAGCAGGGTCCCATGGTAGAAGAATAATAAATTTAATTAGGAGAATACCACAGATAACAAAGAGGACCCCCCAGTGAGATGAAATTTAGTGAATCCAACTCTTTCAACACATGCATATAGAAATTTTCTCCTCAGACACACTATCACAGTGTCTGGATTGGAAAGGTTTCAGAAAGGGTCCCAGTAGTTATGGATATATTGTATTCAGAACCACCACCTAGGTATGGTCTTACAGGTTTTGTACTACAAAAAAAAAACTCCAGGCACTGCCATTCACATAGCTGATGATGTGAATGAATGGCATCCTCGGTGTTGTGTAATGCATTGATCTGTTACTCCCCTCTCATAGTCCCTGTTGCTGGATTTGACATCTTATGACAGCCTCATGTAGGCTCTTCCTTTTCTTGAATTTTCCCTCAAGTGCACAGTTGAGCTTTTCTGAAATCAATCAGGGCCATACCAACCCATTAGATGGGCTTATATGTGTCAGAATCAAAGAGTGGACATAGATCAAGACTGTTTCTCAGGAGGTTGCTGGGAAATCAACGTATACACCAAAATCAACATTTTGGTGTCCTCCTCTGAATTCATATGTTGAAGTCCCAACCCCCAGTGTGGCTGTATTTGGAGATACTGTCTCTGAGTAATTAAGGTTAAATGCAGTCATAAGGGTGGGTGCATAATCTGATAGTATGAGTGACTTATAAGGAAAAACACCAGAGCCCTGACTTGTGTGGCTCAGTTGGCTGGGCATTGTTCAGCAAAGTGAAAGGCTATCAGTTGACTCCCAGTCAGGGCACATGCCTAGGTTGCAGGTTCAGTCCCCAGTTGGGGTACCATGTGTGAGGCAACTGATGGATATTTCTCTCTCACATCAATGTTTCTCTCCCTTTCTTTCTCCCTCCTTTTCCCTCTCTCTAAAAATAAATAAATAGGAAGAGACACCAGAGGCATGCTCCTGGGAGCACACCTGCATCTTTCCTTTGCCTCTCTTCTTCCTCCACAAGTATGCATCTCCTGGGCCCTAAGGGACCCCACAAGACTTTCAACCAGGATAGCAATGGGCAGCAGCCGTTCCTCCTGTATTAACCCCCTGAACATGTCCTCAAGGTCCCACTTTCTCTGACTGCAGTGAGCTAACAGCAGCCCTACCTTGGCTCAATTCCTTCTCATAACATTTCTAGAGAGCCAATAAGTCTCTCTCTTATTGCTTTTTCTATCCCAAGTCTCTCCTTGTTTCACTATACCCAGCTATAATAAGTTTAAGGGTGAAAAAAAAGAGGCACCAGAGAACTCTTATTCTCCCTCTCTCCCTCTCTCCACACACATGCACTGAGGAAAGGCCATGTGAGGACATAGCAAGAAGGTGGCAGTCTGCAAGGCAGAAAGAGTGTTTTCACCAGAACCTGATTTGGCCAGCACCTTGATCTAGACCTTCTAGCCTTTAGAAGTGTGAGAAAATTAATTTCTGTTTTTTAAGCCACCCAGTCTCTCATATTTTGTTACGGTGGCCTTAGCCGATAAAGACAGATTTAAATACATAAGTTGTTGCCCTGGCTGGTGGCACAGTGGATAAGGTGCCAGCCCGCGAACCCAAAGGTCACTGGTTCGATTCCCCAACCAGGGCACATTAATGAGGTTGCAAGCCAGGTCTCCAGCCAGTTCTGTAGCTGGAGGTAGGTGAAAGGCAACCATACATTGATGTCTCTCTCCCCCTCTCCCTTCCCTTCTCTCTAAAAATAATAAAATAAAATCTTTTAAAAAATAAATACATAAGTGGAGATGGAGAGAAGTGTATTAATGAATTTCACTCATCAGGTGCACTGATTCCCAAGCTGTGTCCAATCTGGCCACTTTGCTTATAGGCGTTTGTTGGCGGGGGGTTGGGGGAGGAGGGAGAACAGATGAATGGCAAACTTGGGAAAGAATAGACCAACTCTTTTTATGTTTTCTTCAATATATAATCCATAAATATCTTGTCACTATAGCAAAGTAATTATCATACCACCTCCACCACACACATGAACACACACAAAAATTCAAACAGAAACCCTATTAATTACTAGGGAAATGCATATCAAAATCATAATGAACTACCACTTCACACCTACTAGGATTGCTATAATCAAAGAGACAGATAGCCCTAGCTGGTGTGGCATAGTGGATTGAGTGCTGGACTGCAAGCCCAAAGGGTCACCAGGTTCAATTCCCAGTTAGGGCACATGCCTGGCTTGTGGGAGAGGTTCCCAGTTGGCAGTGTGTGAGAGGCAACTGCACATTGATGTTTCTCTCTTTCTTCCTCCCTTCCTCTCTCTAAAAATAAATAAATAAAATGTTAAAAAAAAAAAAAAAGACAAATACTATATATACTTTCAGGGACCATTTCTATAGCTGGTTACTAGAGTTCTTCTGAATGTGTAGAGCACCTGAAACCATTAGGAAGGTTTACAGCATTCTTTCCTGAATGTGAAGCAAGGTTCACTCAGTGAACAAGGACAAAGAGTTTATTATAAATTATGAAATGTTAATTTTTAAGAATCTATATTGGATACAAGACTAAACTATAAATGCAATACGAAGTTTTACAAAATGCAAGCAATTCCCAAATGCATAATGTAGAAAGTCGAAGTCTCCTATAACCTTACTGTATGAGCAAATAGAAGTTATCGGTTTAACAAATCCTGACATCTCAAATGCCTAATAAAAATTTTATTTTTCACTTCTGAAATCCAAAACAGGATTTCATCACTAATCAATAAACTTCTCTCCTTTGAGCCATGATTCAGGGACTCCAACTCTTTCCTTCTTGTGTCCTCGTTTTTTTTTTTTTCCTATTTAAAAGATTTTATTTATTATTTCCAGAGAGAGGGGAAGGGAACGAGACAGGGAGGGATAGAGATATCAATGTATGGTTACCTTTCACATGCCTCCAGCTACAGACCTGGCTGGAGACCTGGCTTGCAACCTGATCATGTGCCCTAGCTGGGGAATTGAACCAGCACCTTATCCACTGAACCACCAGCCAGGGCTGTGGCCTCATTTTGATTGAATACAGAACTTCCAAAGTTGATACAGAAGGAGAAACAGCATGGAGAATTGTCCACAATTCCATTGGACCTCAGGCACCTGGCCATAGCTATCTGCAAGGGGGGCTGAGCAACGCAGTGAGTGCCCAGCAGAAAGAGGAGAAAGATTTATTGAATTGTTGACCAGTCTGCTACACCCACCCCATGAGTAACTCTGTCAACAGTTTAGATCAAGTCCTACAAGTTGTTTTGTATTAAGTACTATTAATATAATAGTACTTAAAAATTGTTTTTATCCTCATCTGAGGGCATTTTTTCCCATTGCTTTAGAGAGAGAGGGAAGAAGAGAGATAAACACCAATGCAAGAGAGAAATGATTGATTGCCTCCTCTATGTGCCTGGACCAGGGATTGTACCTCCATAGATGGGGGATGGAACCAGCAACCTAGGCATATGTCCTGACTGGGAACTTAACTCACAACCTTTTGGTTATGGGATGATGTTCCAACCAATGAGCCATCCAGCCAGGATTAATAGTACTTTTAATGAAAATTGAATCATACTATTCATAATACTATGCATGAGCAGGCTGATTCAGATATAACCTACACTTGTCATCCATATACATTCAAAATTCAGAATATACTGATTCAAGCCTTGGTTACCTCAAGCAGACATCACGCACTATTATTCAAATGTTTTCCATGCTGACTCAGATCTACTCAGCCCACTCTCACAGGCCAGCCTGCGCAGATGGCTAATCCTAAACAGAATTGCATGGTGAGTTTTCACAGCTCTACTGAGATTCATTTTCCTAGAGAGTTGCCTTCTTTACTCCTTCGAAGGAAAAATTTATATTCACGTTGGTTTATTTTTATTTTAAGCTCTGATGCAGTTAATTATTCTCTTAATGGCACATTGTCATCATTGGTCTGTGCAACAATGTCTTCTCTTTCTCTCTCCATATACATATGAATTTTATGGCATGTGAGTTACACTGTCTGTCCATCTATCTATAGAGAGACATATCCTTTAATTCCATAACACATTTCCTTTCTTACCACATAATCACTGTAATGTGTTTAATATTATCTGTGTTTTTCTTACAAAAGTATTGTTTTATGTCCATATGTTTTAAATTTGCATAAGTGGTTTGTATTTATAATTTATTCTCACCTTTTAAAGTCAGCATTGTTTTTAAATTTAGGATCCATCCATGTTGTTAAGTGTACATCTAATCATTGTTCCTTATTGCTATATAGTCAGCAACCACATTTTATGTATTTGCTCTTGAAATGAGAGAAACCCAGATTGTTTTCCACTCCTCTGCACCACAAATAAAATTCTAGTTGGGCTTTTGTGGGAATTTCAGAGATAGACATTCAGAAGCTGAGTTGCTGGGCTTTTAGGTGTAGATATACATTATTGGACTATGTGCCACCATTTTGCATTCAGTATAGTTGTACCAGCCTTTATTCCCCTTATGAAAAGCTCTTATTTCCCCAACAAAGCTCATCATTCTCTCTCCAATTTCTGTTATATGATAAGATGTAAAGTAATAGCTCATTGTTAATTTATATTTGATTATAATTTAGATATCTTTATATGCTTTTTAACCTTCTGAACTTCCTCTTTTATTACCTACACATATCCCTTTCTATCAATAATTTTAATTGGAGTTACTATATTTTTCTTGTTGATATGCAGGAGTTTCTTATCTTTTCAGATCAGCAAACTATAGCCCACAGACCAAATCTGGCATACCTCCAGTAAATAAAGGCTTTTTTGTTTGTTTTGTTTTGTTCTAATTTATTGGAGAGAGAAAGAGAAAGACATCTGTTTGTTGCTGCACTTCTTTATGCATTCACTGGTTGATTCTTCACTTGATCTTAGCCAAAAGGCCAAGAAGTGATAGTTGGTTAATTCTTGTATGTGCCCTGACTAGAGATCAAACCCAGTACCTTGGTGTATCAGGATGTCCTCTAACTGACATACCTGATCAGGGCCATGTAAATAAAATTTTATTGGAACAAAGTCACACCCACTCACTTATTGTGTCTATGGCTGCTTTCCTGTTATAATAGTACAGTTAAATAGTTCTGTCAAAAACCATCTGGACCCCAAAGTCAATCTAAAATATTAAGTTTGTTCTTTTACAGAAAGAGTTTTCCAAACTCTGCTCTAGATAATAATCTTTTATTAGCATTAGACATGGAAAGTATCTATTCTTATTTTGTCATCTGTCTTTTGACTTTGTCCATGGAGTTCTTTGTTGAACCAAAAATCTAATTTCAGAAGGATGTCACCTGTGATAAAACACAAAATAGAAAAAGTATGCTTAGTGCATGGGTGAATTTGGCCAAGGAGATTTCCTGGCAGAATGTTCGAAGTACCAACTCGTTTTTCCTAGTTGTCAATAACAAAAAGGAAGAGAAGCTTTCTAGGAGAATTTAGAGGACATATGAAGAGCTCAGACAGTCTTTCTAGCCATCAAAAGTTTTTCAAAGGAAGAATACTCTTTAAGATAAAGATGAAGTAAAGACTGCATTGTCAGACTCTTTGTTAAGACTTTAGGTTCTGGTGTAGTTCAGTAGATTGATCACCAGCCTGCAAGCCAAGGGGTCGCTGGTTCAATTCCCTGTGGGCACATGCCTGGGTTGCTGGCCAGGTCCCTGGTTGGGGGTATGTGAGAGGTAACTGACTGATGTTTCTCTCACACATCAATGATTCTCTCCCTTTCCCCCTCTGAAAAATAAATAAAATCTTTATAAAAGACTTCAGAAAGTATTAAGTGCATGTTTCATAGAGCTGCTCTCTTCTAAAGATGCTAGAATGCCTCAGGCTCTTTTTTTACTGGAAAAGAGAGCTTTTAAGAGTCTTAAGGGTATTTCTTATACTGAATCTCAGAGCAAGGCAGAGAGAAGCCTATCTTAAAGATACTTGTGTGTGTGTGTGTGTGTGTGTGATTTTTTGGGAACCATAAATAAAATTCATAGGAAACACAAAAATTTAGAACTGCATTTGTAGAAGCACCACCAACTTCAAATAAAAAAGAGAGTTCAAAATAAAAAGATTCCTTGGAACTACCAACTTTCTAGAGGCAAGAAGCAGGCTGTAAAAGCTAACATAGCAGTAAATATGAGCCACTCTTTTTTTTTTTTTTTTTAAGATTTTATTTATTATTTTTCAGAGAGAGGGGAAGGGAGAGAGGCAGAGAAGGAGAGAAACATCAATGTGTGGTTGCTTTTCACCTGCCTCCAGCCACAGACCTGACTGGAGACCTGGCTTGCAACCTAGTTATGTTGCCCTGTCTGGGAATCGAACCAGCAACCTTTGGGTTCGCAAGCCGGCACCTTATCCACTGAGCCACCAGCCAGGGCTATGAGCCACTTTTTATGGGGAAAAAAGAATGGCTCAAAATGAAGAACCAAGAATTCAGAAGGCAGAGCCAAGTCACAGAGAATCACTTCGAGGGGCAGAGTGGGTCCCAATCAAAGAAAGGGAAACTTGTACTTGGCTAGGATTTCAAAATTGCTATGGAACACTGACTGTTATACTTATTCCCCTAATTTAAATGAAAGTATTTATTGCAGTTTTTTATCCCTGTAACACCAGGGTATGCTATTTATTTCACAGATCTTTAGGTAAATCAAGAGGAATCACATCCAAGGAGCTACATCTGAAGAGCCTCATCTACACCTACATCTCATTTAGGTGATGAGATCCTGAACTCTGAGCTGATGCCATAATGAGACTTTGGGAGTTTTGAGAATGAGTGTATTTTGCACATTCAGCAGATGTAAATTATGTTGACCAATGGGTGGGCTGTGGTAAATAGTCTATATAAATATACAGGGTGCGCACAATAAAGAGGCATTACCTTTGCATCTCATGTCATGTGCTTATTAATTTTGAAAAACTATGTTTCTAAGGTTATGATTTAACATCATTGTTTCAGATATAGAGTATTAAATTCTGAGAGCAACCGTCATATCGAAGGAATGCAATGTTAGAGCAACCATAATTTCTGGACTGTGTGCAGGGTGAACTGCTAAGGAAATTGCAGACTTCAATAACTTCCCTTTACGTACAGTTGACAATGTGAAGAAGGTGTATGATGCTGATCCTGATACTGCCACACCAACAAGGAAAACGCATGAGGTATGCTAGGATTGCATAGGTCCAGGTATTGTACACAGAATCCAGGAGATCATCAATGAAGATCCAGTAAAATCAGTGCTCCACAGCAAGAAAACTGCAGATGTTGGATGCAATGGGTCACAAGATTATTGATGAGGATATCAGATATAGATGTTCTTAGAAGAGGCCAGTTTATGACACAGCAGACAAAGGAAAGGTGCTTTGAAAAGCAAGGAAACTGCCAACAAAATTGAAAAATCCCAAAGAAAAAACCCTCCGATTTTCTTCTCTGATGCAAAGAATTTTCAGCAGGACCAAATAGTCAACAGAAGAAACAACAGGTGGCTCTGTGAGAATCTTAATGAAGTCCCAATTGTCATGAAAATGAAATTTCCTGCTACAGTGATGATGTTAGGTGTTGTCAGCAATGAAGGAGATAGGAGATATAATGACCCACATTTTTGTCCACAAGGCTGAAGGTGACTCCTGATGTTTACCTTGATGTTTTGAGAGAAGTAGTTGTACCGTGGATGAAGCAAGTTGAAAATGGACATCATTTTATCTTCCAACAAGATGGTGCACCAGCACATAACACCAAAAAGGTGCAAGAATTTCTTAGTGTCAATGTTCCTGAATTCTGATCAAAGGAAATCTGGCTGCCTGTTTCACTAGATGCAAATCCTTTGGACTATTATGTATGTAGCATTTGTGAGAGAGAAGTTAATAAACAACTTCATTCCAATAAAGAGGCTGTTAAAGCTAAGACTGAAAACATTATGTTTTCATAATGTGTCCATGGATAAAGAAAAGTTAATTAAAGTGTGCTCAAGATTCCAAAGTCGAATTGAGTCTATTACTGCAGAGACTTTTTTGAACAATTTACAAAATAATGGCCCTGGCTGGTGGCTCAGTGGAAAGGAGCCAGCCTGCAAACCCAAAGGTTGCTGGTTCGATTCTCCAGCCAGGGCACATAATCAGGTTGCAAGCCAGGTCTCCAGCCCCTGGTTGGAGGCAGGTGAAAGGCAACCATATATTGATGTTTCTCTCCCTCTCTGCCTTTCCCTCTCTCCAAAAATAGTAAAATATTTTTAAAAAATGACTGTATATTTACATATAAGAATAAATTTATTTCAAAATATAACACTTTTATGGTATGTTGTTTATTTTACTAAATTTTTGCCAATTTATCATACACATCATGTATCCACATATATATATATTTTTTTTTACAAAAGAAAATATTCTTTTATCTTAGATACACATGTTATTAGCCAGTTCATAGCAATTAATTTATATTTTGCATCTAAGCAACTTTCAGAAGTGTTGCATCCTTAATTTTTTTTTAAATTTTATTGTTGTTGTGTTACATCCATCCCTTTTTTGCTCCCCTCTGTCCCCCCACCCACCCACCCATTCCCCCCAAAGTCAATCCCACCTGTTGTCCATGTCCATGGTTCCTTTATACTAGGTTCTTGTCTAAGCTGCTCCCCATCTTTGCCTCTACCTCTCCCTCCCCCCTACCCCGTTCCCCTG
>PVIW01005250.1:0-110856 GCA_004026585.1 Noctilio leporinus | reverse complement strand
AGGAAGGAAGGAAGGGAGGGAGGGAGGGAGGGAAGGAAGGAAGGAAGGAAGGAAGGAAAAAAGTGGGAGAAAGTCACAAGACAAAGAGAAATCAATATTAATAAAGAAAGGTTTTAGGTGTCTGTTCTGCCTTTATGATTTCTGATTGGTCCAGGTGGAGCCAGAACCTGTGGGCTTTACCAGGAAGAAAAGGAAAAGAAAAAATTAATTAAAAAAAAAAAAAAAAAGAGGAAGGAAGAAAAGAATAAAGGGTTTAGGTGGCTGGGGAAGGGAGGAATACTTAGATTGAGGACTGGGAATGCATTATAGCCACAGAGTGAGTAGACTTTAATTCGAGAGTAGGGGGAGGGTCTTGGGTATTTAGGTGGATTGAGGTATGGGGGGGATTAAGAATATGTGAGAAGTAACTTTTGCAAAGGATATGTTGGGGATTAATAGTTCATATTGCTCTCGGTATAACTCAGGTGCTTGAGATTAGCAGTAATCCCTTTCCTGAGGCTGCCTCTTTTTCTTGGTCAGGACTTTACAGTCTGTAGTCTATATTCTAGCAGGTCTTGGTGCGTGGCAGGTCCTCTGATTGTCACAGTAGGGCTGATTCTGAGTGTCCATCCCCAGGTAGGCTGGGCCTTCTGCAGCCTGGCTGGGTTTTAGGGCTACCGGTATTCTGGAGCCCACAGGGAGTCCCCTCCCACTCCTGGCGGAGGTTCCTGCCCAGGACGAGCACCCAGCACCCCTGGAGGGCAGCCTGCAACTTTGCCCGTCCCTGTGACGATGGGCCCCGCCCCCGCAGTTCCGAGAGGAGGCCGCCCCTGTCAGTCAACACTGTCCGGGGTCCGCCTACACTGTCCCGCCCCTCCGGGGCGGGCACCACGCCTCCAAGCCAACCAGCTCTCCGAGAAGTCCTTTGTGTGGCCTCTGTGATGAGCCCCTCCCAGGAGTGGGCGGTGCAGCCTTTGTCTCTGGCAGTGGCGGGTCAGTTTCCCCCACTACTAGTTCCCGGCTTGCTGGCTAGCCGCTTGGAGTTTCTGCGGGAGCCTGGGGGCCTGTGTGGGTGCGCAGGGCTGGGCCTCCCCCCTCGCAGGGGCTTCTAGCTGCTGTTTCCCTGGTGGCCCAGCAGCACCGTTTTCGCCCCCACCCCCACCCCACCCCCCCACCCCCCGCCAGTGCAACACTTCCCTGCTCCCCCGCTCCGGCTCCGGCTCCCCGCAGGACTCTTCTCCTCCGCCTCTAGCCCGGCGAGGAGCCTCTTCTCCCTGTTGTCGGAGTGAGTCTCTCACACAGTCCCTCCCCTGCAAGAGTTCAATTCCGAGTTCCCTACGGCGTTTGCCCTCACCGCAGGCACTTCACTGTTGAGACTTCCAGTCACCAGGGAGCCGGGAGCTGCCTCAGTCAAACTCGCCCCTCTGGGCAGAGCCGCCACTGCCCAGAGCCGATCTCGGCCAGCCAGCTGGTCGGTCGGGAACCTCCTCACCTACTGTCCTGCTGGCCTCCTCTGCCTCTGGGCTGTGCTCCCCTGTGTCCAGATGCTGCCTGTTCCAATTCCTAGGGTCCTGAAGATGGCTCACGCTCCCTATCTTGTCCTCTAGCTGCTTTGGTACTCGAGAACACCATCAGCACTGCTCTCTACTCTGGCGCCATCTTCTCTCCTCCTGATATCATTTTTTTAATTTGTCCTTTAATTTTATTTTTTTAATTATTAAAAACATTTTGAAGATTTTTATTCATTATTTTTAGAGAAAAGGGCAGGAAGGGAGGAAAAGAGGGAGAGAAACATCAATGTATGGTTGTCTTTCACCTGCCTCCAGCTACAGACCTGGCTGGAGACCTGGCTTGCAACCTGGTTATGTGCCCTGGCTGGGAATTCAGCCAGTGACCTTTGGGTTCACAGGCTGGCACCAATCCACTGAGCCACACTAGTAAGGGCCGTCCTTTCATTTTAAATTGTTATATTTTATATGTTATTTTTTTGAATTTTATTATATTCCCAAGGCATATGCTATCAAGTATCTAATCCAGTTTTTGATCATAAACTCACAAATATCTGTTCTCCCTTAAATTATTTTTTCATTAATATTATGAAATATATTCATAGATAAGGGCATGGTTTTTGCCTGTCACTTTTTCTTGCTTAAACAGGTGAGAGTGTAGTAGGGCCTGGCATTTACCCAAGATCTGTAGATTATGCTTAGATCTATACTGACTACTTTAAAATATCTTCGTATATTTTAAACTAGAAGGAAGACTCATAATGTACTTTTACGTTACATATGAGAGGCACAGAAGTTCAAACAGTGTAGAGGAAAAGGTGTTTACTTGGGGAAATTCACTTGTGTTCAGTTCTTCTGTTCAGTGAAACTGGAATGTGGGAGGCAACTTTCTAGATCTAGTTTTGATTGGCCTATTCTTTTTAGGACATGTACTATGGCCTTCTTCCTGATCTGCCCCTTTTTGATGCTGTCCTTTGTGCCTAGGATAAACCATCCCTAACCTCTTGGACAGTCATACCTCATATTGCTGCACCCTACTGGAAGATAGCAAGGAAGCTTGCTATCTGGGCCTCCCGTGCTGCTCCCAGTCCTGCCCACTAGGACTGGGGTGTGAGTGGGATTCCCATACCTTTGTTTACTTTGAAAGGGATTTGGCAATAAATCCTTAGTATTTTCTTTTCATATTTCCCCCCTTATCTCTAAGTAGAAGAAATTCTTCAAAGCCTAAAGCAAGGAGGAGATGTCTTTCTGCAGTTAACCAATACTGAAGATTTTTATGATATATGAGGCCTTTCCAGAAAGTATCCAGCCATGTAATGTGAAAAATAAAGACATTTATTGAAGAAGATACAAGAAACATTTTACATAGGACAATGACACCTCAGTCCCATTCGTGGAAGGCACCTCAGGACCTCACACAGTTCTCCCAATTGCCATCAGCTGCCCCATCGTATTTCCCCAAATCTCATAGACAGTCTGAAATCTCTTGCCTTTCAAAGGTGATTTATTTAGTTTTGGGAGAAGCCAGAAATTGCAGGGCTGAGTCTCCTGGGTGATTTGATGTTTCACAAAAAAAACTGCACAAGAACAAGACATGATAAATGAGGAGGAGCGCTGTGATGAAGCTGCCATCCACCAGTTGTCCATAGTGCTTATTTCGGAATCATCCAAATAGTTTCCACAAAGGAATATATTCAAACTTAATGCAAAATTTGATGCAGATTCATTGCTCTGCTGGCAGAGTCATTTTGAATGTAGTGGCCACACAGTGCACAAGCTCACTCAATGGTGTTTACTGCCCTCCCTGACTAGTACAATGAAGTTGTTATTGTTCACGCATGTGCATTCCAGTCCACCCTCCTTAGCTGCCAGGTTACCATGATGTCTCTCAAACTGTTCTTATTATGTTAACAATAGCTGGACTTTTTCTGGACAGACCTTGTTTGTATATCTTTGGTTCTTATTGTTGGGGTTGGAGATTAAGATGCTTGTGTTGAGATTACCAAGTTACCCTGTTTTTATTGTCATGTATATATTTATATTGAAGATCAAAAGTGAAACTCAAGACACTGACCCCCAAGAGACAAATACTTACTAATTTGTCTCACTCTAAAGCTACACAGACTTCTTTTAGATTTGTTCTGTGCATAACAAGAAATATTTTGAGAAAATTATATTTTAGGTAAGGACCTAGAATGAGCAAAGGCACAAAGGGAGGACATGAAAGGAGCAGAATGCCAGGTGGGGAGTCAGAGTTGGAGAGTTGGCTGCGTAGAGGTGATTCCTGGGAAGTAAGTCTCCGCAGCACGAGAAGAGACCTGGTGCTGGGCTTCACCCAGTTTGGAAAAACCTGCTGTAAACCTGTGATAGGCGTTACTGATCTTTCAAGCATTAATCTGCCAATTGAGAAGGTAGTAGTGGTGTAGTGTGATGTTTTCCAAATATAGTAGCCACTGAATACTTTTAAAAGTAAATACTTGTAAGAGTTCACATGTTCTTGGATCAAATGGACAACACACAGGAGTTTCTTTTATGATAAAGTAAGTAAACTGACATTACAGACTCTTTTGCAACCATGCTGGGGAAGCAGTCCATCCAAAAGATCAGATAACATTTAAAAAAATAAAAGATACAGACATATGTGCATGTATATGTTTAAATTATAGTGAAAGATACATAAGGGAGACCGGCAGTCAATGAGTATATAACAGGGTCCACAGGAAGCACGTCTGTACCACGTGGCCTTGCCTACAACAGTCTGTCAGTCTCAGGTATGGGTTGCCATTTCATAAGAGCATGTTATTACATAAAAATAAGAGCAGTGAAATAAGTGTTGGTAGTAGTTTTATTAAGTAGGTTTTAAATAAATTTAACCAAGAGATGTTGCCAGATATTTTTAAGAACCTTGTATGCCTCTCACAGGACACCCATGCATTATTACAAATAGGAGAACAGCTTCGCCAAGCAGAGCTGGATTTGCATTCCAGATTCACCATTTACAAGCAATTTGACCCCTGTCAAAATTTTCTTCTAAAATGTTGGAGTTTTGTGGAAAAATCCTTTAGGTAGTGTTTTTAAGATACATGATACTTGTGTGGGGTTATGCTATATAATCATCATCATAGTTTTATATGCTGGTGGCAGGCAGAAACATGCCTCATTTTTGTTGTTTTAATCATGGCCCCAGAACAAGGGCATGCTTCATCTAGGATGTACCTGAAGAAAGAAGCTAACTACTTGAGGGAAAAGGAATGCATTAGGTTTATTGAAAGATTATGTGTTGGTATTCAGTTGTATTCACAAAACACGAAGGCTACATTTTGGGGTGATTTTGATCGACCTTGGAACCTAACAACCTGTATGTTAGAAGTGAATAGTCAGCCTTGAACAAATGTCTATGCAACAGTGGTACCTATCAGTTTTTTAAATTTAATAAATTTGCTGTCATACACCTGGTTGTATGCTTAAACATTTTTTAATATCCTTATAGAATACAGAGTTCTTATTCTGCCTTGAAACAGAGGAAATGTAGTACAGTTAACCCCTGAATGACACTGATGTTAGGGGCACAGCCGAGAATCTGCATAATACTCCCCCCGAACTTAATTACTAATAGCCCACTGTTGATTGAAGACCTTACCAATAACACTAACAGTCATTTAATACGTATTTTGTATGTTAATGTATTGCACACTGTATCCTTACAGTAAAGTAAGCTAGAGAAAAAAATGTCATTAAGGAAACCATAAAGAGGAAATATATTTTTTCTTTGTAAGTGCTGTATGTTTTTTATTGAAAGAAATAACTATAAGTGGATCTGTGCAGTTCAAACCCATGGTCAGAGTGAACTGTACCTTCTTTATTGCTGGTGTCATTACTGTTTGTTCCCAAATAACTCAAAGATAGGCTGGTGCAATGAATTTCAGGCCTGTTTATGATTAAAATACTAATATAACCCATAGCAATCTCAATACCTGTTTTATATGATTTTTCAGTTCAGGCTTTGTTTTGTGAATCTGCATGAACACACATACAGTAATATAATATGGTGGATATTAAGATTGGCAACTTCTGTAATCTACTTAATGTGCAGAGTTTTCTCATGCTGGCTTGTTGTTCTAGCCAAGCAGACTGACTATCTTTGGTTCTCTGGATTCAGGACTAGTAATTGGTTTGTATAGTCTTGCCTTTTTCTAATGGAATCTAAATGAGTTCTTCTGACTTATCATTTGATGTTTTGATTCACAAAAGACTAACTGAAGAAACTGCCTCAACAGTTGTTAAATTTCCATTCCATTCTTATTAAATTATCAGGGAATTAAATGACATGAATTTTTAGAAATGATTATCCTTTGAAGAGGGAGTGCCCTAAATTTCCACAAGGCCCTTTGGTAGCAAGTTACTTATTTTTTAAAAAAATGTTCTCTGGCCTGTGAACCCAAAGGTCACTGGTTTGATTCCCAGTCAGGGCACATAATCAGATTGCAAGCCAGGTCTCCAACCAGGTCCATAGCTGGAGGCAGGAGAAAGGCAACCATACATTTACGTCTCTCTCTCTTTCTTCCTTCCTCCCTTCCCCCCTCTCTAAAAATAATGAATAAAGTCTTTTTTTTTTTTAATGTCAAAAAAGTGTCTTGCAATTACAGTTTACATTCAATATTATTTTGTTTTAGTTTCAGGTTTACAGCACAGTGATTAGACAATCATATACTTTACAAAGTGTTTCCATCGGTATTTCCAATACCTACCTGGCACCACACATAGTTATTACAGATTGTCGACTATGTCCTCTATGCTGTTCTTTTGATCCCCATATTCTGTAACTACCAGTCTGAACTTCTCAATTCCTTCACGTTTCTACTTAGTTTCTCAATCCTTGTCCCCTTTGGCAACCATAAGTCTATTCTCTGTATCTATAATTCTGTTTCTGTTTTGTTTTATATTCCTTAGATTCCACATATGAGTGAAACCTCATGGTATTTGTATATCTGACTTATTTCCCTTAGCATAATAGCCTTACCTTCTAGGTCCATCCATGGTGTCACAAATGGTGAAATTTTGTTCTTTATTATGGCCAGTGATACTCTATTGTGTAAATGTACCATGGCTTTTTTTTACCCATACATTTATTGATGGGCACTTGGGTTACTTCCATATCTTGGCTATTGTAAATAACGCTGCAGTGAACATAGGAGTGCAGAGGTTCTTTGGAATTGGTATTTCTGAGTTCTTAGGGTAATATCCCTGCAGTAGAATCACTGGATCAAAGAGCAATTCCATTTTTAGTTTTCTGAGGAAATTCCATACTATTTTCCACAGTGTCTGCACCAGTCTGCATTCCCACCAACAGTGCGTGGGGATTCCCTTTTCTCCACATTCTTGCCAGCACTTGTCTATTGATTCTGACAGGTGTGAGGTGATATTTCATTTAAAAATGGGCATATGACCTAAATAGAGGATGTACAGGTGGCCAGTAGACATATGAAAAGATGCTTAATGTCACTAATCATCAGAGAAACTCAAAGTAAACTCACAATTAGGTACCAGGTTATTTAAATGGACTGATAAGAGAGTGGCTCTACTTTGTGTCTGACCTTCCTAAGAATGACTGTGACAGAAATAGATTTTTTTTTTTTTTGCTTATACCTAACCTGATGTTATCTCTTTTTGCATATATATCAACTAATTTAATACTGTACAACACAATGGGGAAAATGTTACAAAAACCAAGCCCGTTAAATTTAAAATTTTTAAACCCAACTTCCTACCGGTTTCTGAAATGCCTACTATTTTCTTCCAAAAATGTCATCAATTTACTGTGTTTTTGTTTTCTGTTTTTTTTTTTTATTTAAAATGGGCTGTGGAGACAAGACTATAGAGCAGGGTGATTTAAGCATTTTAAGTTCTGTTTCACTTAAATTTATTTAGTTCACGTTGATTATAGACAACAGAAAAAAGATAGTTAAGGACAAGTAAATTCAATTGCAGAAGCTCATGAGTAACTATTAATTTCAAAAAGATCAGTAAGTATATATTTTAATCTCCTACTGACCTTATTAAATATACTGCCAGAAATACTCTTTTTGAGCCAGTCTCTTAAGTTAGTCATCTTGCAAAACAGCTGTGGCAATTTGACATAATAAAAAGAGCAGTGATTTAGAAATGAGAAGATTGGGAAATCCTTCAAAAGGAGATTTAATGAATGACATGCCAAGTCCCCTGGATGAGGAAGCCATGCATGAAAAGATTGAATCAGGTGATCTGTCTTTAAAAGACTCTTCCGTACATGTGCTTGAATTTAGAAACCACATTGAGAACTCCCTGGGAGAGTTTGGGTGAGAGGAGAAGCTTCACCTTATGAAGAATAGTGGTGTTACTTATTCCAGAATACTGTTACCATGCTTGCTCTGGAAGGGCAATCTGTGTGTGTGTCGGGATTCTGCTGTACGTAATAGGTCATAGTCTGGTTGGTTTAAGCAGAAAGGCATTAATAGCTTGCAGTATTGTTGGGAGGGTTGAAGAAACAGATTCTAGTGTGGGCTTCCAGGGACAACTCCCAAAGTCATAACACAGGATCTGGCTACTAGGGCCAGCTGCTGCCTTTGCAGTGAATGGGAGCCTCAGGGTCAGGAACCTACTGTCCCCTAGCAGCGGCAGAAGCATCTTACCTGTGCCACAGTCTGTCTCAACATAGCAAGTGCCCTGTGCCCTGCCTGTCCTCCCTACCTCTGGTCCCACTCCAGGCCTTGCCCGCATCTTTCTGACTCATGGACCTGAATCCCATCTGGAGTTCTAGTTGCAACCTTGGTTGGGGGAATACTCACTAACAAGCCAACTTATTGTAGTCACCATGGACAGTAAGCTAAATGTTTATGATAAATAACATTTGTATAACTTTTTTTCCAGTTTGAAGAGTAGACTCACATTGTTTTCACTTAGAACTAATATCACTCTACATATTAAAATACTGTTTCTGGCCATTCTTAGGAAAACAGCTCTGATGAAAATTGAGAGCAGCGCCTTACATTATTTCCTAAAGATACAAAGGTGATACAGAAAACAGGATTTTAAATTTGGGATTCTCTTCCAGATGGGTGTGTTTTCTGCACATTGGTTCTGTTTCTATCCATATCTCTCCTCCATGGAGCATCCCCCTCCCCCTCCTTTTCAATCTGGTTTGCTCTCTGCCCTGCAGACCTGTGCATGAAGAGTCTGAGCCCTTGGAAGTCGTCACTCCTGGCCGGTGGCATGGTGTCTGTGTCAACAGGACATCTCCAACACCTTTGGAGCCTGCGACCACTGTAAAGTCCCTTATCAAGTCATTTGACTTGGGGCGCCCAGGTATTTAATCATTTTGCTTTATAAGCAAAATTCACATTCAAACTAGGGCCCCAAATATCAACTCTGTCTCTATTCCACACTGGCCCCAAATTGCTGCAACCACAAGGGTTCTTCTAGATCATTCCACATGAAACTGCTATAGCAATGATGGCAGTGATGAGGACTCCTGCTCACAGGCAGTGCAGCCTCCTCTTCAACCTCTTCTTCACATCTAGTTCCTGCCTTGCCATCTTCCTTTTCTGCCTCTGTGCCCATTAAATTCAGGTCACTACTGTTTTATTTGCCCCTACAGTCTGATGAGAATTAGCAGTCAGCCAGAGGCTGTACCTCTCTACAGATGAGGCATTGAATCCTTGCATTTAGCTCTCTTGTTGCTGCCCCAGGCCTATCTCATCTTGCATATGGCAGTTAGACTTTTTGGTACCTGGTTCTGTCTTACTTGTGACCACTTGTGTTGATCTGTTATTTCTGAACTTAGTGCAGTTACACCTTTTTCTGGTGATGTCTGGCTGACTGACAAGTCACCTTTATTCACTGTTACCTACATATATGAGAGAAATGTATATCTATACACAAATAAATATAGTAAATAGAAAAAAAATGTGCATCTATCCAAAATAACAATATACATATTTCTTCACTTGACCTCAACAAATACGCTTTTTTGTGTTGGAAGGCTGGAGTACTAGCTAATCTTAGTTAGTTATCTCTGATAAAACAGTTTGCAACTAAATTAGATTAAGAGTAGGCTACAGTTATTGAAAGATATGAAATCTCAATGACCGCAGTCAGTCTGTGAATATGGGAAATGAATTAATAATGTTGTGTGAAAGAATTTTCCTGTTCCTTATTGCCATAGGAGACGCATACACATCTTTTCTTTTCCCTCATGTGGCATATACATAAGACCTGCCCCACTTAGTTAATTTCCCTCCTTATTCCCCAATTCAGTGCTAGTCCAGCGAAGGAAATAGGATCCATAATAACTTTTATTAGCAGCATGGGATACTTTTTTAGTTACCAAAAACTAACAGATCAGGAACTATCATTGCTATTTTGAGCTCACCAGCATATAAACATTCCCATCTCTTGGCAGGTGGAGCTGGACAGAG
This sequence comes from Noctilio leporinus, assembly GCA_004026585.1. Taxonomy (NCBI): domain Eukaryota; kingdom Metazoa; phylum Chordata; class Mammalia; order Chiroptera; family Noctilionidae; genus Noctilio; species Noctilio leporinus. The sequence goes on along the minus strand of PVIW01005250.1, from coordinate 100,916 downwards.
TATTCCTGTTCATAAGACCCCCAGAAGCCCCCTGAGTGGAATACCAGTGAGGACCACCCCAGCAGCTGCTGTTTCTCCAATGCAGGTATTGGAAGAGCGCTGCAAGTGTGGCCAGTGGTCAGTGTCACCCCACACTCTACAGTGTCTAGTACACAAGCAATAGAAGGGAAGTAAAAACCAATTGCTTATTAGTTGAGACATGTTAAACATCATTTTTAATAAGTCTAAAATACACACTTTTTTAAAAAGATTTTATTATTTTCAAAGAGTGGGGAAGGGAGGGAGGCAGAGAGGGAGAGAGACATCAATGTAGGTTGCCTTTCATCTGCCTCCAACTACGGGCCTGACTGGGGACCTGGCTTGCAACCTGGTTATGTTACCCTGGCTGGGAATCAAACCAGCAACCTTTAGGTTCACAGGCCAGTACTGTATCCACTGTGCCACCAGCCAGGGCTAAAATATATACTTTTGATGCCTAATAAAAGTCCAAGAGAGACATTATAAACTTCATACAACTTTGTTAACTCTTTTTGTTTCCCATAAAATGGCACTCTTGTAAGTTTTCAATTAAATGAAGATAGTAATTTTTATTAGAAATGAACATTGAACTAGGTGTTTTTCTCAAAACAATTTTGAAAATGTCCTCAGAGAGAGAGAATGTTTATAATTTATAAATTCTTAAGAGTTGCCTGGATGCAGCCTGTCTCCTATGCTATTGCCTTCTGAAGGCTTTAGACCAAAGTTGCTTGGCATTTTCTGAGACTAGGGTTTTGATGTTATAAATCACATCCAGCATACTACTCTTCCTGAGCTAAGATTGATCTTGTTATCAACAGGTATCATTTTTCTGGTGTCCTTAGTAGCTACCTATGTATGTTGTTTGGGATATTTTAGGTGTTTCTTGTTGTTTGTTTGTTTTTTGTTTCTTTGCCCTTGAAGGTATCTTCTATCACCTTATGTATAAAACCAAATGAAACATTCACTTTATGATAATCAAATTTATTTAATAAAACTGAAACAGGTCATGTCTCATTTTTACTTATTTAAATTGAGCTAATTTTTTTAATTTTTAAAGATTTTATTTATTATTTTTAGAGAGAGGGGAAGGGAGAGAGGCAGAGAGGGAAAGAGACATCAATGTATGGTTGCCTTTCACCTGCCTCCAGCTACAGACCTAGCTGGAGACCTGGCTTGCAACCTGGTTATGTGCCCTGGCTGGGGAATCAAACCAGCAACCTTTGGGTTCAAAGGCTGGCACCTTATTCACTGTGCCACCAGCCAGGGCTTAAATTGAGCTATTTTAAATTGAGCTATAAACACCAGTTTTCTTTAAATGTTTAACAACTGACCCTTTTGTTGGGGAGACTATATTTGTGCTGTTTGTCAATTTCTGTGGTGTAAATATTATCATCATTGCCATTTTCAAGCTGTCTATGTTATCAGTAAACATGCTGTAGGAACGAGATGTATGTTCTATGGAATTTCTGCAGTACAAATAACAGTGGGTATGATAACCTCAATAGTACAATGTAGTAAATAATTAGGAAGCAGTGAGTTTTGAGTAGCTATTACTTTTGCTTTTAATAAGTTTAATTTCAATAACTGCAAATTCCTGAAGATTTCACGGTTGGCCATTATGAGTAGGTGCATAGCAGCTACAGCACATAAGGCTGTGCTTATGCAGAGTGTGCCCACACATGTGAGATGTGTGCATGCCTCCATGTACACCATGTCACCTACACATCGAGCCATTCCAGTGCCTCAGAGGCCCCTCATCTCACCAGCCAGTCTATAGCCCTTTAGCAGTAGTCATCCTTCTGACCTCTATCAATCACTGTAGCTCAGGTTGTGTGACCATGGACTTCATGTAAGTTGAATCACATAGTACCTTTTCTTTTGTGACTGGATTGTTTTGCTCAACATTATGTCTGTGAGATTAATTCATGTTGTTGCAGCAGTTTATTTTTCATTGCTGTATAGTGTTCCTTTGTACTGATTCTTTGGATTTCTACCAATTTTTTAAATATTTGTACTGATTTTAAAGTATCTTTTCCCAAAAATTTCTGCTTAAAAGGGAAAAGTTTAAATCTCCCTTTTGCCTTAGCCCCAGAAATAACCATTACTTATGGCTTATTGTATATAATTTTAGACATTCTTCTTTAGCATAAAAGAGTATGTGTAGGGAGGAGAAGTTTTATAAATTGGCTACATTATACATTACTCAGAGAGTGGCTTATTTCACCGTCATTGGAACATAATCCTTGAGGGCAGGGATTTTTATCTGTTTTGCTTGCTATTCTATCTCTTGTCTAGAGAAATGGCCAGCATGTAGTTATATAGTAGAAGCTCAATATTTGTTTAATGAATGAAAGACTCATCAGAGACATCTTTAAATGTCACTATTTGGAGAAATAATTCATTTTTTAATGGCTGCCTAATATGCATTGACTTATTTAAATACTCTTCTGTTGATGGGCATTTAGCTTATTTTGGATTAAACTTATTTAAGAAAGCAATACAGTGAAACTCTTTTACAAATATCTGCCACTTAAAAGACTATTTGTGTAGAGGAGTGTATCATGATTAATTTTTACATATCAGAAATCATTCTAGCTAGGTAAGCAGAAAGGAATTTAATCCAGGGAAGGCTGAAAGTGATGGCTTCCAGAAAGTCTCAAAGGTGGCACTTCTATTTCTGCCAGAATCATGAAGTCTTTTTCTAAGTGCCTGTTCAGGGCTACCATTTCCATTACAATTCAGGGTTCAGGACGAGTTTTGTGACCACAGCCCTACCAGTACATACAGTCCCTGCCAGCATAACAAATAACATTCTCAAGGTTCATCATTCATGTTGTAACATGTGACAGAATTTCCTTCTTTTTTGAGACTGAAAATATTTTATTGTATGTAAATACCACATTTTTTTTTCACACTGTACTTTTTTTGAAACAGTTTTATTAGATCTTAGGTAAAACAAAAGCAAAATGTTGAGTGGTAGAGTGTCGGAAAAATTGGCTATTAGTGATTACTCCTATACCAGTGGAAGGGGGTGCCTTCTTCACCCCTTGAATTTAGAATAACTCTTGAATTTGCTTTAGTCAGCAGAATGTGGCAGAAATGATTTTGTGTAACTTGTGCACATGGGCCTCAGAAAGCTTTGCAGCATCCACTTCTGCCCTCTTGGATACCAGCTATGGTATAAAAAAGGCAAATACCCTACAAAAGAGAGAGGCACTGAAGCGTGAGATTAGATAGAGGGAGAGAGGGATACCCTGCCCCAAGCCTCCCAGCCATGCCAATTGGAATCCTGGGAGTTTAGTCCTAGCTGATCTGCCAAGAAGAGCTGCCACTGACCAGCCCTGCTCAGGTTGCAGAATTGTGAGCAAATAAGTATTTGCTTTTAACCTACAAAAGTTTGTGGGTTTTTTGTTACGTAGCAGTGGATAATTGAAATAGCTTATTTTAAATTTAAATAATCAATGCACATAAAGTACTTAATGAAATTTGATAAATACACTTTTTTAACTTATTTATCTGTTGGTGGACATCCAGGTTGTTTTCACATCTGAGCTGTTGTAAAAAATGCTGCAATGAATGTGCTCATGCAGTTATCTTTTGAAGATCCTGTTTTCAATTTTTTTTGACTGTACGTATACCCAGAAGTGGGATTGCTGGGTCATATGTTATTCTATTTTTAATTTTTGGAGGAACCATCCTATTCTTTTTCATTGTGGCTGCACCATTTTACATACCCACAAACAGTGCAAAACATTTTCAGTTTTACACATCTTGCCAACACTTGTTATTTTCTGTTTTGTTGTTGTTGTTGACTACTCTGACAAATGTGAGCTGATACTTTGTTGTAGTTTTAATTTGCACTCCCATGATGCTTGGTGATGTTGAGCCTCTTTTTATAGTGGGTTGGCCAAAACATCCATTTGTGTGTTTTTTTTCCTGTAAAATAAAAGATAAGGTTTTCATTTTCACCAGCAACTTTATTGATTTGGATAGATGTTGGCTATCTCCCACGTGGTATGATCACAATCAACTTCAGCAGATCTACCTGACGGTGGAACATCATCCAGCAAGAAATCTCTAGCAAGAAACTTCGCAAACCACATTTGACACATTTTGTTAGTCACATCACCTTGTCCATACATGGCACAAATCATCTATTTTGCATTTCAGTTGTATTTTTACTTTTCTTGAAATAATTAAGCATAATATGCTGAAAATGTTGAGTATTTTATTCTATCTTCAATATTAAAATGGCTATACAAAAATTCACCAGTTTTGATAAGGGTTTTTTAAGTCCACACTGACATGACAGCTGTCACAATACAATCTAATCAAATTGCTTCAAATGAAGTTAAAGGCAACTAAGTGCTGCTAGAACCATGTTATGGAAAAAAGCCAAACAAACCTTTTTGGCCAACCCAATATATCTGTTGGCCATTTAAAAACAGTATTTTTTACATATCCTTGAATAGACACAGACTATTCCAGAAAGATATTCATAATGCTGATTAATCAAAATTACCTGCAGGGAGGAGCTAGGTGATAGGAATGATAGAGAGAAGAGCTAGGTGATAGAAATGACAGGGAGACTTGTAACCGTTACATCTTTTCTGATCCTTTTGAGAATCATGCCAATTGCATTTATTATCAATTCAAACTAATAAGCTATTTCAAAAGCTGCCCCTCATGAGTCTAGTGAGCTTTAGAACCATTGTACACACTCGCGTGCAAGTCCACTGATGCTGGTGTGCTCTTTGGTCTGCAGAGGCATTCAGCTTATAGCAGCACTCGGCCTGCCAGCAGAGGGGTAACCCAGCGCATGGACCTGCCAGACCTTCCCCTCTCAGGTAAATATGAGATACTTTGACTTACTTTTTTGTGGGGTTAACTTTTCTTCTTTTCTTTGCATGAAACTGAGTGTAGAAAAGTATCAGCGACATTATTCCAAACAATTTCAAACTAAATGTGTGTGTGTTATGAACATCACCAGGTCCCATTCAATGCTAAGGTGCACTTTTCAGTGTGCATGTGTGTGAGAAATGTCAAACTTTGTGAGTTTCTATGTTTGTTTGTTTATTTTTTGCTAAATCTCAGGAGAATACCTTTAAAAGTAATTTAAGAAAAAACCTTAATTGATTGTGATGGTCTATTGCTTCCAAAATTTCTGAACTATGCTTCTTTTGAGAGATTTTTGTTTTTAATTATAATCCTCTTCCATTTTTTAAATTCATGTCTTTATGGGGATGTGGTGGCCATAATCCTCAGCCCTCACCAGTCACCTCTGCACTTCCATTAGACCTCCCTGTGGAGAGCCAGTGTGAAGTAGCAGCTAAGTGGGGGACACGGGAATGGACTGCTTCAGTTTGAATCTTGGCACCACCACCTACTGTCTGGCTTTAGCCCAGTTATTCCACCCCTCTGTATTGTGGTTCCCTCATCTCTGAAACACAGATGAAGCCACCTACCTCAGAGGATTACTTCAAGGGCTCAGTGGACACGATGTGAATGCTGCGGCAGTATTCGGTCCTGTCACCTTACCTGCTGCTCTCTGCCACCCCAGTTCACATGCCTGAACACACAGACAGATGCTAGCAGCATTTTGAGGTTGCCCAGGATGCTACCTTTGTCATTTCTGCATATATCTGTGTGGTCACTGTTATGAGCAAACAAAAAAGATAAGAACACTGCATGATTATTTACTGGTTCCTACAGGAAGGAGAGAAAGCCAAAAATCTAGATTGCAAAATAAAAATCCTTTGTTTTTCAATTAAGCCATAATTTCCATAATATGATATGAGTGAAAAGAAATTCCTACTGAACTTCTTTTAGGTCATGGTCAAACATGGACAGAGTTATTCTTAAAATAGTTGTTTCTATGAGATAAGGGTCATTCTTTGACTGTAAATTCTTTTTCTAAGTACCTTATTTGTCCTTCCTTTGAGTTTTGTTTTCTTTTTCATGGAATTAAGGATTTTACACTTAGGTAAATACTGACATTGGGAATTTAAAGATTTCCTGGGCCTATTCCCTGTAGATTACATGTGAGAGATTCAAGCTCTGAAGAGATGAAATTATTTACAACAGCCACACTGATTTGGAGCAGCTCTAGGACCAGGATAGGATGTCTCCTGATTGTTTCTAGTGTAGCTTTTGGTAAGGAAGTTGGAGATTGCTGTGATCAGCGTCTTCATAAAGAAGTGATGAAGGTTTATGTAGGACTTTGAGTCACAGTAAAGACCTTGACCAAAGCGAAGACCAGTGGGTAGACTGAGGTCAGCAGAATAAGGAAAAGCAGAGAAGGGTGAGCGAGGCCTGCAGCAGGTTGCTACCAGGTGAAGGAGGGAGCCTTCCCTAGAAGTAGAGGGGGGTCAAGCAACATCTTGAAACCCTGCCTGATTTCATTCTCCACACTTGCTCTGGGGTGTAAAATTGGGAATAACTGGATTATATACATAGCACAGTGCATCTAGGCAAGTCTTTTTTTTAATTGTAAAATACCTAAGACATAAAAGTTATCATTTCATCCATTTTCCAGTGTACTAGGTGATCTTTTGGTCATAATTGTGTCTTCTCTGTTCCTCCAGCTTTAAATTTTCCTTTTGTGTAGAGAAACCATTTTTTTTTCATTGACAAGGTAAATAACTGACACTGAGACCGCAGCAGCGATTGCCCTGAAGTAAACAGTTCATTGTGGACACAGCTCTCTGCCCCACCCGGCACCTGTTTACCTGGGTGATTCTGTTTGCTAAACTAGAAAGGATCACATGTGAAAATCACTTGTTTTCAGGCTAGCCTTGGCAGCACTGAGGTCAGCAGAAGCTGCAGAAAAAGGATTAATGTGCTGCTTTTGTTGTTTTCTTTAGTGATATAAACACTGTTTTTCTCTGCTCTTTGAGCTAATTCGCCATAATTGGTGGCTATTAGGTGTGCCAATATTGTTTTCTTCCATGACTATTTATATGGTATCCTAGAAGATGACTGTGGGCTCATCCTGCAGCACTGAGCAAGTCACTTAATTGTCTGAGCTCCCCTTTCCTTTCTAAATACAAACCAGACAATCCATATTCTCCTATTCTGTACTTTTGTGGTGTATTAAGAAATAGCACCTGGAGGATTCAGCCTGTTTTGTTATCTGTTTTGATTCAGACTGATGTGACAGCAGAGAGGAACCTTAAAGGAATTATCTTTACTTATTTTTAGCAAGCCAGGCTTTGTGATTGCAATGGTTTCTTCTCTTGTAAAATAGTTTGGTTCCCAGCTTTTTGTCTGCTATCATCTGTGAGCTGATAATCCCTTTAGGCATCTCCCTGTTAGCCCTCTCTCTCAGATGCCCAGCAATTAAAACAAAGTACTGGAGGATGGAGCTGGCTCCATAGGCATTGTGACCTGTGCAATGTAATAGGACATAGGTTCAATGCTCACTGGTGCCATCTTGAAAGTTATCATAATTTTTAAACACAGGGCTAATACGACATTAGTCCCTTTGAATTATGTAGTCAGCCCTAATTGAAGAATCCTTTCTTGAAATTACCATTTCCTTATTTGCATTTGTATTATTTATCCACAACCTGTATCTTTAATCTGTTTGTGCTAGGGAATAAAATGAGAATTGGATTGTACTTGAGAAGAAGAGGGTAATGACCACTCAAATTTCTCTTCTTCAGGAATAGAAGGTTATATTATTGTTCACACAGATCTTCTAAAGGGACGAGCTGAAGACCTGAAACCAGACCTGTATCTTCGTAAGAGTCCCTCACTTGAGTCACTGAGCAGACCCCCCTCCCTGGGCTTCGGGAACACTCGACTGATGAGCTCTTCGGCAGGGGGCCTGAAACCACAAAGCAAACTCAGGTACCACCTTTTCAATAGTGAGAAATCAGAAATGCACTGAGCGATAACCTTGTAGTCTTCCTTCTGTTCTGCCCCTTATGGTCAACTTAACTTTCGTGCTTATTTCTTAAAAGAAAATGTTGAAGACACTGTAGCAGCCTGCAACAGGAGGGGACTGTAGCCCTACGAAAATAAAGGCGGCAGGAAAAGCAGTGTCGGCTGAGTGCTGGAGGGTTGTGGGTCAGGTTGAGAAGGCTGAAGAGAGGAAGTAGCCTTTTTTGCCAGCAGGCCTGCTGGCATCATCATGTGGAGCTATGGCTCTGGGCTCAGGGAAGGGTAGCTGGTGTAATTTGGGGAGACTGGCCTGTGAGCTTCATTAGGGCAGGGACTCTGGCGTGTGCGCATTAGGTATCCAGTCAACATCAGCTAGAAGGTGGGTAGTTAGGATGTCACAACTGAAAGGCAGGTTAGAACCATATTGTGAATGTTCTTCATTGCCAAGGTAAGATGTTTGTCCTCATTTTGGTAAAGTGGTGGGAACTGCTGAGTCTGTAGAATTCTGTTTTTGATTTGTGTGGTGGTAGCAGGATAGTAAACGATGGCATGTAAGAAAGTTTGGAGGGGCACTACTAGATTTGTTTAGAGAGTGCTTCAGCTGTGTGCAAGGGGTGAAGTGGGAGATGGAGCAGACAGAGACTACAGGGACAGTCATGAAAGGCCTGTCTCTACTCTCTCATCATTGCCACCTCCTCCCTTTCCTGTGTTCCTGGTGACCTGTTCCAGAACTTGCCCACTCTCTTGTTGAGTCAGTCCTCTGAAGCACCATGTGCTTCCTGCACATGCTGCATTACAAAGCTCCCACAACTCTATCCACACTGTGGTCCGTACTTCCGAGGCCAGTCTCCCAGCTTCTGCCCTACCCCAGCTCACGTGCCAGTAGATCCCAGCTCTTCCTCCATCAGAGCCTGTTCTATTATCTTTCTTTGCAACATAACATAAGCATTCCTGACTGCTTACACTGTTCTGTCCTGAATTGTCTTCCTTTTGTCCTTTCATTCCTAACCACCAGTTCTTCAAGGTCAAATGACGTATGAGGTTGTAGCTAACTATCCAGTAACACCAAGACCCTCTTTCTTTGCCTTTGGTATCTTACATTCATTTGGGTATTTATTAGGTTGGTCAAAAAGTCTGTTTTGCTTTTTCTGTAAGATGGCTATAGTAGCACTTAGTTGTCTTTAACTTCATTCAAACAATTTTGTTAGATTGTATTGTGACAGCTGTTATATCAGCACGCATTTTTAAAAACTTCATCAATTTGGTGAATTTTTGTGTAGCCACTTTAATATTGAAGGTGGAAGGAAGAAGATATACAACATTTTCATTGTATTATGTTGTATTTTTTAAAGGTAAAAATGCAACTGAAACACACAAAAGAGATTTGTGTAGTATATGGAGAAGGTGCTGTGACTGATCAAAGTGGTTTGTGAAGTTACTTGGTACTATTGACATTTTGGCCAAATAATTCTTTGCTAGTGGGGCTGTCTTATGCTTTGGAAGATGTTTAGCTGCACCCTGGCCTCTACCCACTAGAAGCCAATAGCAGGATATAGCTGACATATTCAAAATACCCAAATCAGTAGGTATTGGTGAAAACAAAAAATGTATCTTTTATTTTAGGGAAAACACCTAAGTGGACATTTTGGCCAACTCACAGTTGCATAGTATGCATGCCCCTTCCCTACGATTTAGCAGACAGTATATACTTCATCTTACATTTTTATATCATTCTCAACCCCTTGTATTATGCTACACATATAGCATTTCACTCAATAAATACTAATAGGTAGATATGTGAGTATACAGAATTGGCTATTTTATGAGTAATGGCTTTATAGTGGATATAATAACCACCATTATGAATATTATAAAAGGATTTTGTAAAAGTCTGAATAAGTTAAGCTGTTGTCACATTTTTGGGTGTAGTCTATGTTTGGGCCCAAATAGATGAAGTCATATCATTCATAGGTTTAATTTAAAGCTCCAGATATTACGTATCAGTCTTGTTTATGTGCAAGAGATTCAAATAATCAAAACAGGTTTTAAGGACCAATGTTAATGCTATTCTGAAATTGTTCTTTATGCCAAAAATGTATACAAAAAGGCTATTTGTGTTAATATGCTATTTATACTGTACCCTTAATCATGAAAGCTTAAATTAGTGAAATTAATTTGTTACTTATTTTTATATTCATATTATCAAGACAAACCAATGGAAGGATAGACATTACTTTGACAGTTCTCATCCTATTAGTAATTTACTTTGCAATCATATCTAGTTAGTTCTGTTCTTTAAAGAAAGCTGTTTGGTAAATGTTTGAGTCATCCATTAATAAACTCTTCCCCACACACTCATTTCAGTCTTCCCTAATTTGTTAGGCCTAGAAATTCAGTGCTAAGAAATGTAATAAGACCAGGCCAGGCACAGTAAGCACAGGCCAATCACAATAATTTCCTACTTAACAGGGACTCTGACCGCAGAAACTTGTGGAAGTGCATTTACAGATATGTGAGAAGAAAAAGCAGTCGTATGATTACACAAGGAAAATTTTAATTCAATTATAAAGTTTTTCTTACAATAGGTCTACCATGATTCAGATTGCCAAGGGTCTAGAACCATCCCGGTACTCCTTTCTAAATCACTTAAAATATCTTTATTAAATATTGGATGGATACAAAATAATAATAAAATATATGTAAGGTATAAGGATTATCAACACAATGGAGATCCACCTGGATACCTTACCTCCCAGTTTAAGGAAAATTATCACTTTGTTTTTAAGACTTTATTTCTTGTCAGGCATGTGCCCTGACTGAGAATTGAACCAGCAGTTTTTTGGTTTGTAGGCCAGTGCTCAATCCACTGAGGCCACACCAGCCAGGGCTATTACCACTTTTGAAATTTCCTATCAGCCCCTTCCATTTGCATGCCCTCCCTGCCCCTTTATGGCTCCCCTGCCAAGGTCACCACCATTCTGAATTATATATCTATCTCTTCCTTGCTTTTCTTTATAGTTTCACTATGTATTTTGTATATACAAACAGTATAAAACACTATATCATTTAAATTGCATGTTTATAATTTTGAATACATAGAAATATCGTGGGGTTTTTAATTCAAAATTGTTCTTGCTATTCATTCAAGTTATTGCTTGTATTCTATTATATATACCACAGATTATATACCACAGTTGACACATTTTCCTAATGATAATACATTTGGTTGTTTTCAATTTTTACTATTATGTGAAGTGCAGGAAAATGGCACCAGTTGTTACTGGCAATTGGACCTCAGTTTGGCAACCTCATTACTTGAGTGCTGGGCTAAGAAAAAATTAAGAGCCAAGACTTAAACTATAAGATAAAAGTTATTTAGAAAGTCCCAGAGGTAGAAGAAGTGAATTGCAGGAGAAATGGGCTCAGGAAACAAGTTAGAAGCCACAAGGGTCCCTTGGACCTTAGGAGAAAGAGAGAGGCTAGGAGAACCAGCCCAGTGGCTGGGGCTGGAGAAGGCACTGGTGTGCTCCCTGCAGAGGGGGCTTTTAAGGGTAGGGATTTTAGGGGTGGTCCTGGGGAGGATCATAGTATTTAATATTCATCAGCCACCCAGGTGTGTCCCCCTTAGGGTTGTGGTCTCCACTCATTGATGGCTGTCAGTACAGGGGCTCCTGAGTCAGTGCAGCAGGTCCTGAAGTCAGCATGGATTTGCTTCTCTGGTTGTGCTACTTTTCTGGGCATGGAGCTGAAACACAGCAGAGGCCTAGATATTGTCCCTCGGGGTTAATACTTAAGGTAGTGGTCATGCCAGGGCCCACATTGGAGTCGAATAAGGCCACTCTGCAGCCCCTTCTGTCTCTTCCAAGGGGGTGTATCACATGACTAGCAAAATGCCAGGGGAGAAAAGATCAGTGGAGGGTCCAAACTTCATGACCAGGGATAAGCTAGGGGAGGGAAGGTCACCCTGGAGGTGAAGTCCTTGTTTTCCCCATTTTACCCCTTGCTAGGCACCCAGTGCTTTCCCCCTTCGTGTCCTTCTGAGACCTGCCCGTCATTCCCATCATCCTTGCTCTGTTCAGGCCTGTCAACCACCTGCCACACTGCTGTGAACATTCTTGTACCCAGATGATGTATCCACCTAGGAGAAAATGCTGCTGTTCGAAACTGCTGTCCGCTTCAGTTGGTACCCCAGAGCCATCCTGCCCCTGGTCTTGCTGTGCCCCTGCACCCCTCCACGCAGTGCAGGGAACTGAGAAGGTTCCATGGAGGCAGGAAAGTCATTCCCTGCTCATGGCATTTTTCATGGAAGAAACTGTGTGTGTGATCTTTAATGCATTTTTAGTATTTGGATAATTTTAGGTAGCATAAAAAATTTACAAATTAATAGATGTTGTAGAAAAATTGAAGATGGGACACTAAATCTGATTCTAGGAATGCCATGGTATTAGGTAAAATCACTTCCTTTGGCTAAATGGATGCTCAGAATTCAGTTAATGTACCATGAACTGAGGACTGTGAGTGTCACCTTTAGACTATGCAAAGATGCTCTCCCTTTGAGTCATTTTACTGATTTTTGCCTTTCATCTCCATTCCCACCACCTGCCCATAAGCAGCCCTCCTAACCTACTTTTATGTGACATGCAGAGGTAGGTGTGGCCTTAAAGCATGGAAAGTGTTTTTTCTATAGGTATCTTCAATTAAAATGATTATGTATTTAAGTAAATAAATAAAAGACTAGATAGCTAGAGCAACAAATGGATTTAAAAATAAAAATCCTCTTTCGAGACTTCTGATAGCCAAGAAACAATTTAATTTTTCTTTCATACCATGAGACATTATAACAGTGTATTGTTAATGTGACTGATTTGGTTGTTTTTCTTTAGTCTCACTGGAATGACCTAGACTTTTGCTTTTCAAATCTCATTATTTAATTTCTTACATATTGGAGGGTGCTAACAATTAGCATCCTTTCTTTATTGTGTGCTCTTCTTTCTTTCTATTAGTGTGGAAAGAAGAGACCCTCTGGCTGCCTTGGCCCGTGAATATGGTGGCTCCAAGCGCAATGCTCTGCTAAAGTGGTGCCAGAAGAAGACAGAAGGTTATGCGGTAAGGGACAGTGTCAGCCAACTCCAGGCAGCTCTAGGCATTAGTTGTCTGTGCCAGAAGGTACTCTATGTGTGTGCATGCTTGGAGAGGCTAATGGACATGTTCCATCATTCTGGTTTCCTAAGCAGGGCTGCCAGGCAGACTTTTCTGTGTGCTGTGCCAAGGTGTCCAGAGAGAGAGACAAGTGGAACCAAAAACCAGTCTGTACTCCATGCAACAAACTGTATTCTTAAATGCAGAGCTACCTCTGACCTGTGGAAAAAGCTACTTTTCCTTTGCTCAGAGGAGCTGTGAACCCCCAACTCATGCACCCAACAGGCAGCCTCAGCCTAAGAGACAGCTTTTGCTAAAGTGTTTTCCTTCAAAGGGTACCATTTCCCAACTCACCAAAGGTCCCACGTATCTGAGCTTTCAGAATTTCTCTTCACTTGAAGAGTTGTTTGCATTTAGTTTAGAAACTTCATTTTACCAGAGAAGTTTTTTGTGAGAGGTAGGCAAGACAGTAGTATCTGATACAAGTTTGAGCTTTTTCATTATGAAGTATCATACATGCACAAAGATAAAAGTGCATCAAATGTAAATTATAGTTTCAAGAATTATGAAGTGAAAACCACACTGTTACTGCTCACAAATCCGGAAACCAAGCATGGCCTGTTCCCACAGATCTTCCCATGGCTTCACAATCACAGCCCTCACTGTGCCCAATGACAGCTGTCACCTTGATGCTTTCCCTCCTAGTTTTCTACAAGTCTGCAATATTTACATCTGCTTTTTTTCACACAGTATTGAGATTTATCCATATTGTTTATTACATATAGCTTTACTTTTAGCCATATAAGCCGATAGGTTTATCCATAGCTATGTTGCATATAGGTACAGTTGATTTTCTTTGCTGTTTAGTAGCCTATTATACGATCATACCGTTATTTATTTATCCATTCTGTTACTGATGGCCAGATGGGTTACTTGCAGGCTAGGACTATTAGAAATAGTGCTGACGTGTTCTTACAAACGTCCTTTGGAACACGTATGTGCTCATTGCTTCTGAATCAGTAACTGATGGAATTATTGGGCCACAGGGTATGCAGGGAAGAGTTGTAGACAGTGCCATAATGGATTCCTGAAGCAGTTGTGCAATTACCTCCCAACAGCAGTGTGTGAGAGATCTATTTTTCACATTCTTAGCAATACTTGGTGTTGTTGGTCTTGCTACTCCTGGTCACTGGATGGGTGTATAGTGATGTATCACTGTGCCTATGATTTGCATTTTTCTGCTCGTTAATGAGGTTGAGCACCTCGTCACAGGTTAATGGGACACTGTGGGTAGTCTCCTTTCAATGTTTCTGCTCAGGTTGTTTGTCCATTTTTAAAAGCAGGTTGTCCTTACTGCTTTCAAGAGTCCTTTATATATCCTGTATACAAGTCCTTTGTCAAATAGATGTATAACTGCAAACATCTTCTCTCTGGATGGCTTTAATTTTTGTTGAACAAAATTCTTAATTTTAATTAAGTCTAATTTATCTGTCTTTTCTCTAATGTGTCCTGTTTAAGAAAGTTTTGTTTATTCAAAGGTCATAAAAATATTTTTCTATGTTGTCTAGAAGCGATTATTTTACCATAAACCCTTGAATAGACACCCTATATTTTTTTTTCATTTAAAGATTTATTTAATTATTTTTAGAGAGAGAGGAAAGGAGGGAGAAAGGGAAAGAAACATCCATGTGAGAGACATTGATCACTTTCCTCTCATACATGCCCCAACCTGGAACCCTTTCCTCTATTATTGACTTACCTCTATTTTGTACCCAACATCTATGTTTCTTAATCCCTGCACCATTTCCCAGTTTCACCCCCTCCCCCTCCCAGTTGATAACCCTCCCGCTGATCCCAGTACCTATATTTCTGGCCCTATTCTGATTGTTTGCTTGGTTTGTTTTTGTTTTCCTTTTTATTTTTTAGGTTCTTTTGTTGATAATTGTGAGGTTGTTACCATTTTAATGTTCACAGTTTTAATCTTCTTTTTCTTAAATAAGTCCTTTTAACATTTCACATAATAATGGCTTGGTGATGATGAACTCCTTTAGCTTAACTTTGTTTGACAAGCACTTTCTCTGGCTTTCCATTCTGAATGATAGCTTTGCTGGATAGAGTAATCTTAATTGTAGATTCTTGCTTTTCATCATTTTGAATATTTCTTGCCAGTCCCTTCTTGTCTGTAAAGTTTCTTTTGAGAAATCAACTGATAGTCTTATAGAAACCCCTTCCTTTATAGGCAACTCTCTTCTTTTCTCTTGCTGCTTTTAAGATTCTCTTTTTATCTTTAATCTTTGGCATTTTAATTATGATGTGTCTTGGTGTGATTCAATTTGGATCTAGCTTGTTTTGGACTCTATGCTTCCTGGGTTTGTATGTCTGTTTTGAAAAGTTTTCCTTCCTTAATTTTTCACACAAGTTTTCAATTTCTTGCCCTTCCTCTTTTCCTTCTGGCATCATAAAGATCTGGCCTCCAACCCAGGCATATGCCCTGACCCAGAATTGAACCAGCAGCCGTTTGGCTTACAGGATGTTGGCATGCTTAAAGTCATCCCAGAGGTTTCTAAGCTTCTCCTCATTTTTTTGAATTCTTATTTCCACTTTCTGTGCTGGGTGACTGTTTATTTCTTCCTTATGTTCCAAATCGTTGATTTGAACCCTGTTTTCCTTCCCTTCACCATTGGTTTTGTGTGTATTTTCCTTTGTTTCACTTGGCCTAGCCTTCAGTTTTTCCCTTATGTGTTTACCATACTCAAGCATATCTGTCAAGTCTGTGAGCATCTTTATTACCAGTGTTTTAAACTGTTCGTCTCTCAGGCTATTTCTTTATCACTTAGTTCAGCCACTGGGACCTTAATTTGTCCCCTTTTTTGAGTCATAGTTCTCTGTCTCTGCATTTTGACAGGCTCCAGTGTGCAGTTTCTTAGGTAGAGCTGTCACACCTGTTAGTTATAAAGCATGGAGCCTTAGTTATTCCTTAGTGCCGGGTGACTCATTTTACCAAGTTGCGGCACTGTAAGTGGGGGAGGAGGGCTGAGAAGGAACTATGCTGCTTGCTTAGCACTTGCCCCTTTTTTAGGCACTTCTGCTTTCCATATGGGGCTAGCTCTTCTCTAGTTTTGTGGTTCCCAGAGTGGGTGGGTCTGTGGATGTTTCAGGACTTTGGGGTCCTCTAAACAAACCAACTCTTGTTAGACCCATAGTTCCTCCACCCCAACCTCCACTGGTTTTCACAGTCAGAAGATGCATTGTGGCTTTATTTTCTCCACTGGTGCTGGGACTTTCAGCTTCACAACCTGGTCTGGTGCCAGGAGTATCAATAGGTGTCCCTACTATATTTCTTTTTTCACTGGCTGACCCCTGAATCTCTCCTGCCTGCACTGTCAACTCATGCAGCTGCACCACCAACCTGCCAGCAATCTGCTTGCCTAACTGCTTCCTCTGTGTCTGTTTCTACCCCTCCTGTCTGCCTGGATGGGTATTCTATCTTTTGTTTGTTGTACTTCCATACAGTTCAAGGTTCTGGAATTTCCAGGTGTCTCTAGTTTTCAGATCGATGTACCCATTTCAGGTTGCAGGAGGAGACACGTCTATCCACACCTCCATCTTGGATCTCTCTTCAGCCTTGTTCTATAGAGGATATTTCTAGTCTAAGAGCAAGAATAGTATTTCCAGCTGCTGAGAATTTTCTTGTTTTGCTTTGTGAACATCTTAAATGTGTTTTTAAAGCATTTTACATTTGATAAACCCCAAAACTCACTTTGCCTGGAGTATTTTTCATTCATTGTTAAATCTTTGTAAGTTTAGAGATAGAGACTATATATATCTGATTTATTTACTGTTCATAAAATATTCTCTTTCTAGACCTATTCATCTAAGAAGCTTCTAAATCTTGTTCTGTCAGACTTAGGAAGGCAAAAATAAATTGTAGAAAACTCAGTTCACAGGCTTTTTGAAAACCAGTAGCCATGTGCATTTCTTCTTAAAGTAACTTTTTTTTATCCCACCAATGAATAGTGTGGTAGGTCATGCCAAAACTCTTCATCTGTTAACTGAAGGGGCCTGTTCAGTAGTTAAGGTGCCAGAAAGTCCATGGTGAATGAAAACAGGCAAAACCTCTGTGCTTATGGGATGTACTTCTCACAGGGAGAGTTGGTTAATCACAATACAAAAGTGAAATAGGCACTGTATGAGGAGGGGTAAGTGCTATGGGGAAAAGTAAAGCAGGGGAAGAGTGGTGTGTTTGGTGTGAGGATGGCATTCTAACACAGGTTAGGAGGAGACCTTAAGCGATGGCTCCCCTCCGTGAAGGGGTTGAGGACTTTGTGTTTCCATCGAGGTTTATCTCTACAAGGTGCTAGGCCAGGAAGGTAAGAAAGAAATGATCACTTTAGCAATGATATCAGTTGGAATTTTACTAACACAAGCTGGCCTCTCTAATTTAGCACCACGGAAGGGTGCAACTAAAAGGCCAGAACTCCATACTGAGCCCAGATACAGCTTCATGGCATGTTGATGTCACCCCAACTGAGATGGAGTGAAGGACCACAGGCATGCAATCATTGGGGTGTGAGGTCCACACCACATCAGCATGGCACTCCGCATAGAGGAGAGTCTTCCTAACATTCTACTCAGCTCAGATTTCCTTGAATCTTTTTTTGAAAAAGCTGACTTCCAGGAAGGTCCTGTAAATTGCTGTCAGTCTCAGGCTTTTTGTTTGTTATGCTTATTCTCTCTCTCTCTCTCTCTCTCTCTCTCCCCTTTAAAATTTTTTAAAATTCAGCTTTAGAGAGAGGGGAGAAGGGAGGGAAAATGAGAGAGAGATAAACAACTAGGGATCTGGCTTGCAACCCAGGCACATGTCCTGACCCAGAATTGAACCAACAGCCTCTTGGCTTGTAGGATGATGTCCAACCCACTGAGCTAGTCAGGGTGCTTACTAGCTCTATCTCACACCAGGGGTAGACCTCACCCATGATGAACTCCTTTAGTTCAAACTACATTAGTTCTTTCTTATCTGGGAAGTTCTTTATCTGCTCTTTGATTTTAAATAATATTGTTGCTGAATAGAATAATCTTGGCTATAGGTTTCTGTTTTTCATGACTTTGAATATTTCTCACCAGTCCCATCTAGCCTGCAAAGTTTCCTTTGAGAAATCAGAGGACAGTCTTACGGGAACACCCCTGTAGGTAACTAGCTGCATTTTTCTCTCTTTTTTTTTTTTTTTTTTTAATTTTATTGTTGTTGTATTCCATCCATCCCCATTTTGCTCCCCTCTGTCCCCTTCCCCACCCACCCATTCCCACCAAAGTCAATCCCACCTGTTGTCCATGTTCATGGTTCCTTTATACTAGGTTCTTCTCTAAGCTGCTCCCCTTTCTTGCCTCTGCCTCCCCCCTCCCCCCAACCTCTTTCCCCCTGACCACTGAAGGCCTATTCATTGTATTCATACATTTGGTTCTGTTTTGCTTGTTGTCGGTTTTGTTCATTATTGTCCTGTAAAGGGTGAGATCATATGATATTTGTCCTTCACTGACTGGCTTATTTCACTAAGCATAATACTCTCCAGGTCCGTCCATCCATGTTTTTGCAAAGGGTACAAGTTCCTTCTTTCTTTCTGCTATATAGAATTCCATTGTGTAAATGTACCAAAGGTTTTTGATCCAATCATCCACTCATGGGCACTTAGGCTGTTTCCAGCACTTGGCTATTGTAAATAGTGCCGCTATGAACATAGGTGTACATAGGTTCTTATGAACTGGTGTTTCAGGATTCTTTGGGTAAGGTCCAAGTAGTGGAATTGCTGGATCAAAGGGCAGTTCCATTTTTAGTTTTTTAATGAAACCCCATACTGTTTTCCACAGTGGCTGCACCAGCCTACATTCCCACCAACAGTGTATGAGGGTTCCCTTTGTCCCGCATCCTCGCCAACACTTGTTGTCTGTTGATTTGTTGATGATTGCCATTCTGACAGGTGTGAGGTGGTATCTTAATTGTGGTTTTAATTTGCATCTCTCTGATGACTAGCGATGTTGAGCATTCTTTCATATGCCTCTGGGCCCTTTGTGTATCTTCCTCAGTGAGTTGTCTGTTCAGGTCCTTTGCCCATTTTTTGATTGGGCTGTCTGTCTCCCTGGGGATTCTTCCTTTCCTTTTGGTGATGGACTGATTCCTTTTTTCCCCATTTTGAGTGTCTGTTCTTGCTTGCTTTTTATTTATTTATTTATTTTTGTTCTTTCCTTGGGTTAACCTGCTTTGCTTCCTTGCCTTAGTTGGGCACCCTTCTGTGATAGGAGATTTGTGGAGTTCAATGTTGCCGTCTCTCAGATTTTCTCCACTTGCTGTTCTTGGTGTGTCCTTTATTTGGGCTGTCTTGTTGTATTCTGGACCTGTGTGCTTTTAGCAGAAAAAAACAAAAAAAAAGGAAAAAAGAAATAAAAACGATAGTAATAATAATAAAGAGTTTACAATAACAACAAAATTTAAAAAAAAAAAAAAAAAAAGAGTTTAGATGGCTGTTCACCCTTAATAATCCCTGATTGGTCCAGATGGAGCCTGGACCTGAGGGCTTTTAGCAGAGAAGAAAAAAGAAAGAAAGAAGGAAAGGGAGAAAGTCAGAAGACAAAGAGAAATCAATATTAATAAAGAAAGGGTTTAGGTGTCTGTTCACCCTTTATGATCTCTGATTGGTCCAGGTGGAGCCAGAACCTGTGGGCTTTACCAGGAAGAAAAGGAAAAAAATAGAAAAGAAAAGAAAAAAAAAAAAAAAGGAGGAACAAAAAAAGAAAGAGGAAGGAAGAAAAGAATAAAGAAAGGGTTTAGGTGGCTGGGGAAGGGAGGAATACTTAGATTGAGGACTGGGAATGCGTTGTAGCCACAGGGTGAGTAGACTTTAATTCAAGAGTAGGGGGAGGGTCTTGGGTATTTAGGTGGATTGAGGTATGGGGGGGATTAAGAATATGTGAGAAGTAACTTTTGAAAAGGATATGTTGGGGATTAAATAGTTCATATAGCTCTCAGTATAACTCAGGTGCTTGAGATTAGCAGCAATCCATTTCCTGAGGCTGCCTCTTTTTCTTGGTCAGGATTTTGCAGTCTATAGTCTAGCCGGTCTTGGCATGGCAGGGCCTCTGATTGTCACAGTCAGGGCTGTGTTTTAAAACCCAGCCTAGCTGGGTTTTAGGGCTGCTGGTATTCTGGAGCCCGCAGGGTATCCCCTCCCACTCCTGGCGGAGGTTCCCGCCCGTGACGAGCACCCAGCACCCCTGCAGGGCAGTCCACAACCTCACCGGTCAGTGACGACTGGCCCTGCCCCCACAGTTCCAGGAGGAGGCAGCCCCTGTCCGTCAACAGTGCCAGGAGTCTGCCAACACTGCCCACCACCCCACCACCCCCGGAATGAGAGCCAATCCTCCAAGCCAACCAGCTCTCCGTGGAGTCCTTTATGCGGCCTCTGTGATGAGCCCCTTCCAGGCGGGGGCAGTGTGGCCTTTGTCTGGGGCAATGGGCGGGTCAGTTGCTCCCGCTACTAGTTCCCGGCGCACAGTTTGGAGTTTCTGCGGGAGCCTGGGGGCCTGTGTGGGTGCGCAGGGCTGGGCCTTCCCCGTCACAGGGGCTTCAAGCTGCTGTTTCACCGGTGGCCCTGCAGCACTGTTTCCAGCCCTCCCGCCGCCCCAGCCGGTGCACTTCCTGCTCCTCCGCTCCTGCTCCCCGCAGGACTCTTCTCCTCTGCCTCTAGCCCTGTGAGGAGCTTCCTCTCCCTGTTGCCAGAGCGAGTCTCTCACACCATCCCTCCCCTGCAAGAGTTCAGTTTCGCATTCCCTACTGCGTTTGCCCTCACTGCCCGCACTTCACTGCTCAGACTTCTAGTCGCCAGGGAGCCTGGAGCTGGCCTCAGTCAAATGCGCCCCTCTGTGCAGAGCCGCCACTGCCCAGAGCCGACCTTGGCCCGCTGGCCAGTCAGTCGGGAACCTCCTCACCTACTGTCCTGCTGGCCTCCTCTGCCTCTGGGCTGTGCTCCCCTGTGTCCAGATGCTGCCCATTCCAATTCCTAGGGTCCTGAAGACTTCTCACACTCCCTATCCTGTCCTCTAGCTGCTTTGGTACTGGAGAACACCATCAGCACTGCTCTCTACTCTGTCGCCATCTTTCCTCCAGCTGCTTTTCTCTTGCTGCTTATAAGATTTTATCTTTAACGTTTGGTATTTGAATTATGATGAGTCTTGGAGTGTGCCTCTTTGCATCCATCTTGGTTGGGATTCTGTGCTTCCTGGACTTGCATGTCCATTTTCTTCACCAGATTAAAGAAGTTTTCTTTTCTTTTTTCAAACAGATTTCCAATTTTTTTCTCTTTCTCTTCTCCTTACAGCACCCCTGTAATGCAAATATTAGAACATTTAAAGTTGTCCCAAAGGCTGCTTATACTGTCCTCATTTTTTTGGATTACTTTTTCTTCTTCTAATTAGTTATTTTTTGCTTCCTTATGGTCCCAATCATTGATTTGATTCTAGGCTTCACTCACTCTACTATTGTTTCCCTGTAAATTCTCTATTTCAATTAGTTTATCCTTTGTTTCTGACTAGATCTATGTTATGCTGTTGAAGGCCTCACTAAGTTCCTTGAGCATCCTTATAACCAGTGTTTTGAACTCTGCATCTGATTGATTGCTTATCTTAATTTCTTTTTCAGTTTTTTCCTGAAGTTTTGATCTGTCCCTTCATTTGGGCCATGTTTCTTTGTCTCCTAATTTTGACAGCCTCTCTGTGTTTGTTTCTATGTGTTAAGTAGAGCTGCTGTGGCTCCCTTCTTGGTATCATAGCCTGAAGTAGTAGGTGTCCCATAGGGTTCAGTAACAAAGCCTCCCCTATCACCCAAGCTAGGTACTCAAGATGTGCCCTTCGTGTGGGCTGAGTACACCCTCCTCTTGTTAGTGGAACCTCAGTTGCTGTTGGCAGGTCAATGCAAAGGATTTACCCAGATTTGTCAGTTGCAAGGATTGTCTATGACCACTTATCACCAACATCCACCCTTATTGGAGGATCATTTGTGTGGGGGCAGGATGGTGGTGCCCTTACATCATCTGTCCACTGGGTATGCAGGCCTTGGGGTTACCTGAGTGGTGCATGCCAAGGTCAGCCCCCACATGTGTCTTGCATGGAGCCACCCTGCCTAAACTGTAGAGCAATCTGAGATATCTGCTATTTTTGCTGGACTTGGAGATTTCCAGGCAAGCCAAGCTGTGAATCTAGGCTGGCTGCTGCTAGTGCTGGGGCTGGTGCCACTTAAGCAAATGTACAGGGGCTGAGGGCTCATTTAGGCCAGCTGTAGCTTGTTTGAAAGGATTTAGGAAGTTATGGAGCAAGAGCCAAGACCAGCCATTTATATGGAAAAGTCTCTATTAAAAGCTGTCAGTTGGTGGACAGAGCCCTAGGGTGGGGCAAATAGTGTTAGCCAGGTTGACAGGAGCCTCAGATATGGCACCCATCTGCCAACTCTGGCTCTGCCTACCTTTCAGTCTGGCAGAAAGCTGTCCCCTCAGTTCTTGCCTTGATGCCAGACACTTTGGTTTCTCCCTGTATGTCACTGATGCCTTTTAAGCTGCTACTCCAGTGCTAGAGCTCAGAGGGAGTGAGTCTGAGTAAGTGAGCCTGTGGGTTCTTTAAGAGGAACTCTTTGGAACTCTGGCAGTTTCTTCCATCAACTCAATTCCTGCTGGTTTTTGCAGCCAGAAGTTGTGGGGTCTTCTCTTTCTGGACTGTAACCCTGGGCTGGGAGTTCTGTTGTGGGACTGGAGCTCCTAGCTCCTGAGATATCCCTCCTGAATTTTATCCTCCACATGTGGATGTGGGACCAGCACATTTTGCATCTCTCCCCTCCTACCAGTCTGGATAGGTATGGTTTCTTCAATTCCGTACATAACAGGCTTCCATTCAGCTTGATTTTTGACAGTTCTGAGTGGTGGTTGTTTTATATGTTAGTTGCCATTTTGATGTGGTTTTCCTCAGAGGTGAACCATGTTTACTTATGCTGCCAAAGAAGCGGGAAACATAACTTGAAAATAGGTTGGCTGGAAGTGGCCAAGCACTTTTATGGCTTTCATCTTAAGTGCCCATCTTAGTTTTCTTTTGCTGCATAACAGATTACCACAGACTGTGACTTAAAGCAGTGTGTGCTTACGGGTTAGAGTACAATTCTTCTAGGTCAGAGTTGAGCCTGGGATGGCTAGATTCTCAGCTCAGGGTCCTGGAGGCGGAAATGAAGGTGTTTGCCAAACTGCATTCTAGCCTGGAGGCTCTGGAGAAAAATCCACTTCAGATCCTCTTCCAAGCTTCAGTGTTTACTCAGGGTGTGGGTAGGACTCACCCTTTCAACTTGGCCTGATAACTTCAACTAAATCACCACTGTGGCTATATGGCCCCGGGGCGGCAGGTCCTGTGGCATAGCCAAGCAAGGTGTTACCCGAAAGGTGTGGCATGGCTGCACCTCGCCATGCTCTTTGAGGTGCCAGGACTTCACAGAGATTTAGACCTAATTCCGTTTCTTCGTCGGAGTGTGCTATAGGCCAGCCGCCTTCCACTAAGGACTGATCATCCTCCCCTTGCTCAGGTGGAAGGGGCATCGGAGAGAAGTGACAAGGACCACATTAGTCTTTTTAACTTCAAAACTGCAGCGCAACCTCCCACCCATGGTGTATTCTGAGTATCAGCCAGACCTCAGCTCTAACGCTTTAGTGCTAGAAAGTCCCAGTTGGCCCACAGACACCATGGAGAACGAGGCTCCATGGTTGGGTGTGGATTTACAGTGTTCCCCCTTATCCTTGGGGGACACACTCAGAGGGGCCGCCAGCTGGTATCTCAAACTGCTGATAGTCCCTAACACTGTATATATGATGTTTATCCTGTATATCATACCTATAACAAAGTTTAAATTATAGATTAGGCACAGGAAATTAATAGCAATAACTAATAATAAAATAGAACAATTAAAACAACATACTGTAATACAAGTTATCTAAATGTGATCTATCTCTCAGAAAACTTATTGTAGTTTACTCACCCTTCTTACGATGTAAGGTGAAAAGAATGCCTTATTAAGTTGAGAACTTTCACCTTTTCACTTAAAGAAAGGACTTTATGGCTTCTTTTTTGGCAGTAGTAAATATACCACTCTTTCTCCTTGGGCCCATTAATCAGTAAAATAAGGGTAATTGAACAAAGGCACTGCAATACTGCAGCAGTCGATCTGATGACCCAGATAGCTCCTAAGTGACTAACAGATGTTAGTTTATACGGTGTGGCTGCACTGGACAAAGCAGTGAATCATGTCCCACCCTGTGGGATGGAGCAGGATGGCGTAAAATTTTATCGTGCTACTCAGAATGCCATGCATTTTAAGGCTTAAGAGTTTCTGGAACTTTCCATTTAATATTTTTAGACTGTGGTTGACCATGGGTGACTGAAACCATGACCAGCAAAACCACAGATAAGGGAGCCTACTGTGTGAGAGGCCCTGCTTATTACTCCAAACGTTCTGCAAGGCAGACCCAAGCGAGGCTGGAGCTCTGTGACAGACAAGACTGCGCTGTACACGTGTGTGCACAGAGAGTGCACAGGGGCTTATTTACCTCAAGGCTCTTGAGTTCATTTGCCACTCAAGTGCACATGAATTTTCTTATAGCATGTTCCATATATTAGTAAATAAATACCAATGCCTATAACAAGCCTGCTTTACAAGCTTTGTTTCCGTAGTATGCTTCATATTAACAGCTTCATTCCTGAAAGATTAAACCAAACAAGTGTGGTAACAGTCTTAAGAGTCCAAGAAACTTAAGGAGCTTCTTGCTCCTTCTCAGGAAATGTCAACAGAACAACCGTGATTTATGACGAGTAATAGAAGTGCTACCATTTAAACTCACATAAGACATTTGTCCTTTCTGACTAGTGTTTTTCTTCACGGAGCTTCTATAGTCCCTGGTATATAAATATCCTGTAACCATTTCTTCCTTATCTTTCCCTTAGTAAGATTATTTAAGATAGTTCAGTAGTGATCATTTATTAAGAAAATGTAATTGTCAACAAGTCTCTTTCTCCCCAAAGCATTCTATCACATAACATTGTGATTAATATTTTATCTCTTAATTTTAACCAAGTCTGAAACAAAGTTTGAGGACTTCACCATTTTCTCTCATAAGCACTCAGGGCAGAGAAGTGAGAGGCAGGGCCCCGGTGGAAGCCGGTGAGGCCGCAGAGGCAGAAGTGGCTGGGGCTGGGCGCTGCTGCCATTGGGTGCTGCGTCCGCTGAGGCCTGCAGCAGCAGGAGGGGCTCCCGGTGGTTCTGATTCGGGCCATTTCTGGCCCTCACCAGAGACAATTAGGTGAGTTGCTCACAGAATGATCAAACTAGTTTTAGTTCAAGGTTGGGGTGCTGTCCCCAAACTACTGATATTCATGCATCTATGCATATACTTAGCAAATATACACTGAACAACTGCTGGATATTGTGCTCCCTCAACAGGTCCAGTCCTCTAGGAACAGCTAGGTCAAGGATAGCAGAGCAGACAACAAAGAATTAAGAGAAAAGGGCAGGGAAACAGGCCCATAGGCTGTGCAGAGAATTAAGCCAGGTAGTACAGGGGAGCCTGGGGGAACTCCAGGTAGGAAAGGCCTGTTGAACAAGAAGAACAGTCAGAGCCAGCACTGTGGAGATAGGGTAAAAGGAATGCTGGGTAGAGGGAACTGCGAAAGGGGTTGGGACAGAACAGAGCTTGACGTGCTGGAGGAATGGGACACAGGCCTCTGTGGCTGGGGACATTGTCGGACAAGGTACAGAATGGTTTGGCGAAAGACTAGAGAGTTGAACATTTGGAGCGTGGGCTTATTTCAAGAGAGAATGGGACTCCAGGCTTCTGGGTTCCCAGCCAGAGAGCAGCCACACCTGAGGTCACACACCCTTTCACAGTGGCACCTCATTATACCCCTCATTAATCTCCAGGGGATGGGAAGGGATGGTCCTGCCTTCCACAGTTTTGAATGTCCTCTCAGCAGCATGGCCATCTTAGGGTATAAATCTTTGAGCATAAATGCAGTCAATTCCATGTAAATGAAAATGTTCTTTTAACCTCCAACAGGCATGATAGGTTGTGGGGGACCCCAACCCACAGTAAAATCTGCTGGTGGAGCAGATGAAATAACACAGTCCCAAACAGCCCTTGTGTAAGGGGAAGAAGATCTGGCCAGTGGCTCAAGGCCAAAGGCCCAGTTCTTTGTTCCCCAAAGATCTTTTATTGAAAGGGGTTAACCTGAAGGCATGTATCTTGTCAATGCTAAATAATACTAATTATAGGGGAAAGGAAAAACAAGTGAGGGGCAGGGAGCTCTCACTCAGGTCAGGCTGTGATTTAAATTTTAAAAACTTATGCAGTTGATACATCAGATGATTAGGTGAGGTGAGAGAACAGGCTGGGCTTCATAGTAGCTAAACTATTTTCCCATGACCTAGTCCCCCTCCCCTAGGGCCACTGATTTTAACATGGAGACCAGCATTCCTAGACTTACAGGTTTATCATGGCCCGTATGGGACTCCCAAGTTTCCATGTTTATCCCAGATGGGCCCCAACAACAGGTAATTATAAATAAACAATTTTCTAAAGTAGCATTAAAATTGTTCAGTCTCACTTGTAATTAAAGAAATACAAATGAAAAAATGAGATGCTATTTTGGGAAGATTTTTTTAAATAATGAAACAGTCAAAATGAGATTCCTACTCCACCATTGGTGGGAGTGTGCATGAATGCTGTCTTTTGGGGGTGGAGGGAATATGTGTCAGGAATCTCAAAAATGAGTGTGCCCTTTAACACAGAAATTGTGTTTCAAGAAAGTAACTGTGGATGCTTATGAAGATACAATTTTGAACAAATTTATTATAGTTCAATTTACTTAAAATTATTTCAAAAGAACTGGAAATTACACAGATTTCTAACAATAGTGTAATTAAGCTTAAAAGTCTTGCTTTGTACACATATATTTAAAGGAACTAGAAGTGGGCCCACTATATTAATTCAACAGTTAGATTCTAAAACAATCTGTGCAGTGTGATTTCAATTCTGTAAAAATAATACAAATATACCAACATTAACAATGGTTATCACTGGATAATACTTAAATTTTATTCATGCTTTTCATTTTCTGTAATGAACATGTAAATTTTTAACAGAAAAACATTTGTTTAATTACATCTTTTTAAAAGAAGGAAGTCAGATGCACAAGGCCTCCTGTTATATGATTCCATTTACAGACATTGTCCAGTGTAGGCGAAGTCATCGAGTCAGGAAGTTGATCAGTGGCAGCCAGGGGTTGGGGCAGGAAGGCTAATGAGTGACTAGGTCCAGGGTTTCTTTAGGGGGTAAAGTATGCTAGAATTAGTGTTGTTGGCTGCACACCTTGTGAATATACTGCAAGTTACTGAGTTGTTCATTTTAAAACTTTCTGATATGTGAACAGTATCTCAGTAAACCTGGTATTTTCTTTAAAAGGCAATTAGAGCTTACATGGAGGGATCTGGGAGGTGAATAAGGAGTAGAGGAGGTGGAAACTGCTATTATTTTGTCTAATAAAAGAATTGAAGTAAAACAAAGTGAAAGAGATGCAAAATATAGTATGCTTCTTTTTATTTGGTAAGCAGACTTCACAGGTATTCACTTTATTATTATGATTCAGAGTCCAAATAATATTTTTTGTATCAAGTGTTACATTATGACATGTAATTTGGGGGCAAAGGTCTGAGGAAAAAGCCATAAGAGTATATTATAATCAATATTTAATCAGGCCCTTTCTGAGAAAAATGTTAAAGTTGAAGAACAGATCACCTGAGCAATTATAGTATAAAGAAGGAGCTGAGAGCCAGGGGTCAGGCTCCATTCACAACTGTGATGCCACTTCAGAGCCATGTGACAATTAAGTCAGTTTTTTAAACCACATCTTCATTAAAATATAAACATAAAAGACTAATAAACCTTTTTTCAGAAAAAGTGGCATTTTTTAATAATGACCTAAAATGCCCTTACCCTGATTGCACATACTATAATAGAATTTTTTTCATTTTGGCCTGGCCCCATCCTATTTTTTTAAAGACAATAAAAGCAATCCTTTTATATCATCAAAGCATTTGCCATTTGCAATAGCAATAATGAGGCCAGGTCTTCTTACACTAGAGTTAAGTCTCAACTCAGATCAATCCTGCACACCACACCTTTTTATGAATAAAGTTTTACTGGAACACAGTCATACCCAGTCATTTACTTATTGCCTGTAACTGCTTTTATACTATGCCTGCAGGATTGAGTGAAAATATGATCTAGAGCCCTGGCTGGTGTAGCTCAGTGGATTAAGTACCGGCCTGCCTAACCAAAGGGTGGCCGATCCTATTCCCAATCAGGACACATGCCTGGGTTGCAGGCCAGGTCCCTGGTTGGGGGAGTGCAAGAGGCAGCCAATCTACGTATCATGTATCTCGCACATTAATGTTTCTCTGCCTCTCTTTCTCCTTCCCTTCCTCTCTCTATAATAAATAAATAAAATCTTTTTAAAATATATGACCTAACAACCAAAATTATTTTCTACCTGGCCTTTTTCACAGGAAGTTGGCTAGCCTCTCCTTTAGATAAAAATGCACACAAGTTATCTCCCATCATTGAAAACACATTTGGTTCTTGCATATCAGATACCCAGAAACAAGTGTTCAGATAGCAGGACCTGTACTTGAAAATTTATCGGAATCTCTTTAGTTTCTGAATTTGTAAGAATTCAGCTAGCAGGGGATAGCTGCGCTATCACAAACACACAAATAAGATATCTTTGAACCTATTTTTAACCAGTTGGCTAGGAGCTATACTCTTTTCTGTTAGAGAAAAAAAGCAGTCTCTGCATTCAAAACAAATGTTATTTTGCATCTGGAAAGAACACCTACAGTGGTGCTGCCAAATTTGTTTTTGCCTATCTGAGTTCCCACAGACAAGCACTAGCACATGCTTGTCCAATAGCAGACAGCCTGTGCACATCAGGCTATTTGAGGATATAGTTGTTTTGTTTTTTTGAGACAGGTCTCTTGAGAGCTACATATACAATTCAAGAATGGAATCACCTTTGACTTATTGTCGTTATAGTGGTTCTTTTCCTGACCTCATCATAAAGATATAGTTTCAACAAATAAGATTGTCAGGAAGATCTGGTCAAGATGGTGGCACAGGCAGACCTGGCTGACTTTTGTGCACAACCACATCAGAATTACAACTAAGCTATAGAGCAGCCATCAACCAGAACTGTCAGAAATCGAGTTGAATGAAAGTCTGACAACCTCAGAATTAGAGAAATCACATCCATTGAGATGGGTAGTAGGTGCGCAGACACCCAACAGGTTGATCTCTTGCCCATGTGTGGTGGGTAAAAATTCAGGATAGACATTGCAGAAGTGGGGAGTCTGAGACCCCCCAGCCCAAAGTTCCTGTGCAAGGAAGATAAGACTCCACAACTTCTGGCTGCAAAAACTAGCAGGAATTTAGTCGATGGAAGAAACTGCTGGAGTCCGAAGCAGTTCCTCTTAAAGAACCCACATACAGACTTACCTACTTAGACTCACTCCCCCTGAGCTCCAGCACAGGGGTAGCAACTTGAAAGGCACCAGTGGTACACAGGGAGAAACTGAAGTGTCTGGCATCAAGGCAAGTAGAGACCGTTGTTTCTCTTCTAGACTCATCCCCTACAGAGCCAGCAAGCTGGTGCCATATCTGAGACTCCATCATTCCAACCTGTCTAAGGTTGTTTGACCCACCTTGGAGAACCCTAGGGGCTCTGCCCCACCCAAATTAGGGCCCACCGAAGCTGCTTTTCCATATGAATGGCTGGTCTTATCTTCTGCTTCACACCTTCCTAAGCCCTCACAAGCAACAGCTGGGCTCAGTGAGCTCCACAATTAGTACTAGCAGCAGCCAGCCTAGATTCACAGCTTGGCTTCACCTGGCAATGTAGCCCAGCGCAAGTAGCAGCCATCCCAGATTGCTTTATAGTTCAGGCAGGGTGGCCCAGGCAGAACACAGGTTGGAGCTTACCTTGGCCTATACCACCTGGAAACCCCAGGGCCAGCGCACCCAGTGGACCACATTAGAGCACCACCATCCTGCCTCTGCACAGCTGATCTTCCACGGAGGGCAGAGTTTTATATTTGGTGGTCAGTGGTCATAGCCAGTCCTTGCAAATGACTGGCCAGGGTAAATCCCTCCCATTGATTTGCCAGCAGCAACTGAGGTTCAAATACAAGGGGAGAGTGTACTCAGCCCACATAAAGGGTGCACCTCAAGTACCCAGCCTAGGTAATAGGGGAGGTTGTGTCACTGAACTCTGTAGGACCCCTGCTACATTAGGCCATATTACCAACACACAGAGTCAAAGCAGCTCTACCCAATACATAGAAACAAACACAGGGAGGCTGCCAAATTGAGGAAGCAAAGAAATACAGCCTAATGAAAGAACAGAACAGAACAAAACCCCAGGAAAATAACTAAGCAAAATGGAGATAGCCAACCTGTCAGATACAGGTTCGAAACATTGGTGATGAGGATGTTCAGAGAAATGATTGAGTACAGCCACAAAACAAAGGAAGAAGTAAAGGTTATGCAAAGTGAAATAAAAATATACAGGGAACCAACAGTGATGGGAAGGAAGCTGGGGTTCAAATCAACAATTTGAACAAAAAGAAGAAATAAACATTCACCAGGAACAGAAAGAAGAAATAAGAATTGATAAAAACAGGGAGAGGATTAGGAACCTCTGGGACAACTTTAAACATACCAACATTCAAATCATAGGGATGCCAGAAGGAGAAGGGAAGAGCAAGAAATTGAAAACTTTTTTGAAAAAACAATGAAAGTAAACCTCCCTAATTTGGTGAAGGAAATAGACATTCAAAACTAGGAAGCATCGAGTCCCAAACAATTTGGACCCAAAGAGGACCATACCAAGATGCATCATAATTAAAATGCCAAGATTAAAGATGCAGAATCTTCAAAGCAGTAAGAGAAAAGCAGAAAGTTATCTATAAAAGAGTTCCCGTAAGACAATCCACTGATTTCTCAAAAGAAACTTTGAAGGTAAGGAGGGGCTGGCAAGAAGTATTCAAAGTGATGAAAAGCAAGGACCTACAACCTAGGTTACTCTTATCTAGTGAATCTGTCATTTAGTAGAACAGAAGGGCAGATAAAGTGCTTCCCAAGTAAAGCTAAAGGAGTTCATCATTGCCAAGCCATTATGATATGAAATATTAAAGGGACTTACTTAAGGGAAAGAAGATCAAAGCTATGAACATTAAAATGATAACAAACTAACAACTATCAAAAACAAAAGCTAAAGCTAAACAAGCAGAACAGGAACAGAATCAGGTATGGGGATCACTCGGACGATTATCAGCTAGGAGGGGAAAGAGGGAGAATGGGGAAAAGGTACAGGGATTAAGAAGCATAATTGGTAGGAACAAAATAGCAGTATGATAAGAAGAGTGTAAGCCCTGGCTGGTAGCACAGTGGATAATGTGTCGGCCCTTGAACCCAAAGGTCGCTGGTTCGATTCCCTGTCAGGGCACATAACCAGGTTGCAAACCAGGTCTTCAGCCAGGTCCATAGCTGGAGGCAGGTGAAAGGCAACCATACATTAATGTTACTCTCCCTTTCTTCCTCTCTCCCTGCCCTTCTCTCTAAAAAATAATGAATAAAATAAATACATAAATAACAAAAAGAATAGTATAGGAAAAGATGAAGCCAAAGAACTTACATGCAAGACTCATGGACATGAACTAAGGGGTGGGGGTAAAGGGTTACCAGTTGGTCGGTGGGGGGAGGGCAAAGGGAAAAAAATTGAGGCAACTGTAATCAATAAAATATACTTTAAAAAAAATGATTGTTAGTATTGGCCTCTGCTCTGTTGAGGCCCCTTTTCACCCAGTGTCTCAGTTTCTGCAGCTACCGGGTTGGCGAAAAAGTCCATTGAGTTTTTTCCATAAAATAAAAAACACATTTTTCATTTTTACCAATTTGGCTATTTTGAGTATGTTGGCTATCTCCCACATGGTATAACATTGATTATTCTCAGTTAATGTCTCAATTTGATTGCTAGTAGCTTCAACTGGTCTACCCAACCATGGAGCATCATTCTGCAAGAAATCTCTAGCACAAAACTTCACAAACTACTTTTGACACATTCAATGAGTCACAGAACCTTCTTCATACAGTACGCACAAAATTTTTTTGAGTTTCAGTTGTGTTTTTCCTTTCTTGAAATAATAAAGCATAATATGTTGAGAATGTTACATATTTTCTTCCATCTTCAATATTAAATAGCTACACAAAAATTCACCAGTTTTGGTAAGTTTTGTTTTAAATGCATGCTGATAGGAAAGCTGTCACAATACAATCTAATAAAATGTTTTGAATGAAGTTAAAGACAATTAAGCACTATCATAGCTAACTGTATGGAAAAAAACCTTTTTGGCCAACCCAGTACTTATGAAACACAGTGATTTTTGCAGACTTTCAATAGCAGCAGCTATTGTTTTATATTCTAAGGCAAATAGAGTTTACTTGGAAAATAGTGAGGAAAAGTTTTACTTCCCAAGCTGCGGTAGACATGCAATCCACTCCTGACAATCCAAACTTCCATCTGGCTCTGTCTTATGAGCCAGTATGTGTAGGAGCTCCCTTTCCCAGTCCCAGTTTTGTATGTATGAAACTGAGTAGAAAAAATTACTATTTGAACACAAATACCAGATTAAAGGATATGAAAATGCCAGTAACATTGTTTACAGAATAGAAGGGGACTGCTCCCCCTTCACCTGCTGTACAAGGCTGACAGAGCCGCAGGACTGTTCTGATCACTGCCAACTGGGCCCTGCTTAGGCACCCAGCCTGAGCTGGGCCAGTCAGCCCCTCCCTAGGAGCCTGGGGATTAGAACCAAGAGAAAGACAACTCCAGAATACAGAACACCGTCTCTGATGCCAACCATTGTTTGGCCTCTGTGCAGAGAACAGTGACCATAACCAGCCTGGGATGGCTGTCCTCTCAAAGATTGTTGTCAGGGTTGGCCTTTAGCTGATGCCTGCTAACTTGGATTGCAAAAGAGTTTCTACCATTTCCAGGACTAATGAGAGAGGCTCACTTTACCTTTTACCTTTTCTCTCTCTTGCTCTTTTTCTCTTTTCTCTTTCTTTCTTTCTTTTTCTTCCCCCCCCCCCCCCCCCCCCCGCAATGTGTGGTTGCCTTTCACCTGCCTCCAGCTGGAGACCTGGCTGGAGACCTGGTTATGTTCGAACCAGCGACTTTGGGTTCGAAGGCCGGCGCCTTATCCACTGTGCTACCAGCCAGGGCCTCACTCCTTTTTTTTAATTTTAGAGATAAGGGAAGGGAGGGAGAAATACAAAGAGAAACATTTGGTTGCCTCTTATACCTCCCTGACTGGGGACTGAACCTGCAACCCTGGCATGTGCCCTGACAGGAATTGAACCGGTGACCTTTCGGTTTGCAGGAAATGCTCAACCAACTCAGCCACACCAGCAGGAGGGGCTCACTGTGCCTTAATACGTAATACAATTACTGTGGTTTATGCCGAACACCTGCTTTCTGGGAATCTGGAGTTTTAGTACATACTATGCTTGTATCTCTAATTCACTTACAAACCCTTAATGAAACATCTCCATACTTCACATGTGTCAGGCCTTGAGAAAATCCCTCCTGCAGCTCTCACCGCCTCCAGCATGGCCTAAGCTCTGTGCTGGTGCACAGCTCTCAAACTGGGATGCCCCTTTACTGTTACATATTTGCCTCTCTTTTTCTTTGATCCTCTGTGTCTCATGCCCTAGTCTTTTCTTTCCATTCTTTTGATTCCTTCAGTATCTTCCTGAGAAAGGGCTCATGGAAGGTAAAATTTTATGACTTTGCATCTTTGTTTTACCCTGATACTTGATGGATTCATTAAATAAAAAAGTTTTAGGTCATAGCCCTGACTAGTATTGCCCAGTGGAGCTGAGCACCGGCCTGTGAACCAAAAGGTCAATGGTTTGATTCCCAGTCAGGGCACATGCCTGGGTTGCAGATCAGGTCCCCAACTGGAGGCATGCAAGAGGCAACCAATCAGTGTTTCCCTCTCTTTCTCCTTCCCTTCTCTCTCTGAAAATTAATTAATTAATTAAAATGTTAATGTGTTAGGTCATAAAGTATTTTCCTTTATAATTTTATAGGCATTGCCCTCATTGCCTTGTAGTTTCCAGTGTTGCAGTGAGAACAAAATAGTTATAATTTTCATCTATAGAACCTTCCAGCTGTTGGCAGAATTCTCAAATTTCAGGGCAGTGTGCTTTGCTGGGTGCCTGCTGCACCTCCTCATGACATAATTTTCTTAAATTATTTCTTTGGTAATGTTTTCTCCTGTTTTCTGTCTCTGGAACTACTCTTAACCTGGTCCCCTAATTATATATCTTTTCAACTTTCTTCTGTCTCTTTTTTTTTTTTTTTTTTTTTAAGATTTTATTTATTATTTTTGGAGAGAGGGGAAGGGATAGAGGCAGAGAGGGAGAGAGACATCAATGTACGGTTCCCTTTCACCTGCCTCCAGCTGGGGACCTAGCTAGAAACCTGGCTTGCAACCTGGTTGGGTTGCAACTGGGAATTGAACCAGTGACCTTTGGGTTTGTAGGCCAGTGTCTTACCCACTGTGCCACCAGCCAGGGCTCCATCTCTTTACAGTTTTGTTTTCTAAGTCACTTCTTTACCTTAATCTTCCAAAATCTATTAAAGTGGTTCATTTCTGCTTTAATATTTTTGTACCATTTCAATTTTGTAAAATATTTAGTGGTGGTAAAATATGTATAACAAAATTTACCATCTTAACCTTTTTATGTGCAGTTCACTAGTTTTAAGTACAGCACACTCACATTGCAAGACTAGAACCCTTGTCTTGCAAAACCAACATGCTATACCCATTAAGCAACAGTTCATGTTCCCTCTTCCCCCAGCCCCTGGCAACCATCCTACTTTCTGTCTCAATGAATCTACCTAAGGGACCTCATAGAAATGGCATCAGACAGTGTTCATCCTTTGTGACTAGTTTGTTTCACTAAGCAGCATGTCCTCAAGGTTCACTCATGTAGTAGCTAAATAGTATCCCATCGTATATGTATCTGCTATCATATTTCTAAGTTCTAGGAGATTGTTTTGAACCCTAAACTTTTATAGTATTCTATCCTTTTTTCACAGATGTGATATCATTTTGACATTCTGAGAATGATAGGTTGTGTTTATCCCCAAACCTTCTCCTGCCTCAATTGTTTGCTGCAGGTTCCTTTGATCCCTTGGTGTCACCCAGTCGCTACCAATGCATAGGAGGCTGTGTCACAAGGCTGGCGAGCGTGGGAGGCTGGCATCTTTCCCTGTCCAGGACAGATTCCTGATGTCTGTCCTCAAGGCTGTCCCCTTGGGCTGGTCAGATTCTCCCAAGAAGGGCCTCCCAGTACCTGCCAGAGGGCATCGGCCTGGCAGCCAGGGTTTAGGATAGCAAATGCAGAGAAAAAACTGGGTGTAGGGGGTACTGCTGACCGCCTGGGCCCCGGTGCCACCCCTGATGCCCATGTCTTTAGGACTATACTCATGGCTCACCTTGAAATGGGATTTCTGTATTGTTTTCTGATAAATGCTCTGGTAACTAAAAGAAGCTTGCTTCTGTTTTGCATTTACTCCAGGCTTCAGGTAAGGGGAATGGTCAGCCTCTTGTCTGTGGAAAGCAGAGAATCATCTTCAGCCCAGCCTTCTCTCATTAACCACCTTGTACCCACCTCTTGAAGCACCTCCCACCACCACTTTCTTGAGCTTTTGGGAGATTGTGCAGTGAACTCAGGTTAGGTTTCCACTCTTCCCCACTGTTGGCTTGAAATTTATTTTTCTTGGGTCTACCTTGTCAGTTATCTCTGGTGCATTTGCTTTTTTTTTTTTTTTTAACATTTTATTTATTATTTCCAGAGGGAGAGAAGAATCAATGCATGGTTGCCTTTCACCTGCCTCCAGCCACAGACCTGGCTGGAAACCTGGCTTGCAACCTTGTTATGTGCCCTGGCTGGGGAATTGAACCAGCAACTTTGGGTTCGCAGGCTGGCACCTTATCCACTGTGCTACCAGCCAGGGCTAAATTTCCTTTTTGACTGCCAGAATTGTTCCCTTTCCCCATTAATTAATGCCTAGGGGGGTGGGGGGGGGAACTTCCAGTGGTTTTGTTGGTCTTCAAGTGGGAATGAAAGTGTTCAATCTGCCATCTTTACCTAGAAGTCTCAGAGTTTGTTCTACCTTAAAAATATTAACCTTCATCTGTCAGGAGGGTTTAGGCTTTTTTTTTAAACCCTTTTTTCTTTTGCAGTTTGTGTTTATTTTACTAGGTGATATTTAACCTTTTTTCCTAAATGGATGATCACTTATTTTAGCATCATTATTTAAATCTTTGTTTAACCACTTGATAGATCCTGGCATGAATGGGAATTTAGTAGTTGTCTGGACTTTCTAGTCCCTTCCACTGACATGTTAGTTTTGTCCTCTGCCAATGATTGCAACTGTGCAGAGAAATGAGAATATGACCAGTAAGTAAGTGTTTACCAGTGTGCTGGACCATTGGGTGGGTCCATAAATGTTTGCCATCATTGTTATTGATATTTCTCTTACATTTTTCTCATCTCAGCATTTTTTATTATTTGATTATATTTGCTGATTTTCTAGAGTTTTCAAGCTAGAGTATTGCAAATAAAACTTTTCTTCTTTCCAGTATTTATGCCTCATATACCTATTTTTATTGCATTCTTGAAAGTCCAGATAATGTTGAAAGCTATTGATGGATACTTCTGTTTTCCATTTGCAGTAATATCTAGCCTTTAAATATAACTTTTTAATGATTTCCTGGTACTCTGTTAAATAAAGGAGACTTCTGTTTTGAATTTACTGAGAGGTGTTTTTTTTTAATCTAGAAATAAGACAAAATTGTATCAAATTTCTTTTTGTAATTTGTTGGGCAATCCATAAAGTGTCTTCTCTTTTAACCCATTTATGTAATTAATATCTATTACATTATATATTAATTTCCTAGTGGGAGGGGACATTCTTATATTCTTGGGGACAGAATTCCAACTTTGTCATGGTATATGCTATAAAATACAGCATATTATTCCTGGGGGAATATATCTGCTCATAAGGGTTATTCTTTGATACAAAATATATTTGTTTTTATGCTTTATTAGTAATAAAGAGACATATGGCTTTTTGCTTGTTTTAGGTGCAAATGAAGTTTTGTGTTAATAAGACCTGATTTTTTTTGTTATGATGTTAGCTAGCACAAAAAAGCCTATCATGTTTTGTCAGAATAGCTCAGTTAGTTAAAACATCATCCCAATACACCAAGGTTGTGGGTTCAATCCTGGTCAGGGCACATATAAGAACCAACCAGTGATGCATAAATAAGTGGAACAACAAATCAATGTTTCTCTCCCCTCCCCTCTCTTTCACTCCCTTCCTCCCTCTCTCTCCCTTTCTCTTCCTCTCTTTAAAAAATAAATAAATAAATAACCACCCTATGACATGTACATGGTCAAAAAATGCAGTAAGTATCTTACTGCCTTCTCCAGCAGGTTTATGACAGAATTAATTATTTGTCAGAAGAATCTGTTATACTCTGGGCCACAGGACAGATCTATA
This sequence comes from Noctilio leporinus, assembly GCA_004026585.1. Classification (NCBI taxonomy): domain Eukaryota; kingdom Metazoa; phylum Chordata; class Mammalia; order Chiroptera; family Noctilionidae; genus Noctilio; species Noctilio leporinus. The sequence continues at coordinate 63,113 of PVIW01005250.1, read as the reverse complement.
CAAGACTTCAACAATGCTTTCGACAAATGAAAACCTGGTTTTCTGAAAATTTGTTGAGTAGAAGTTGGGAAACCTCTCATTTAGAATTTAGTTTTGTTCTCTAGAAGGTTCAAATTTTCCTTAAAACTGGGAGTTCTTTTCTATGTATAAAATTCCTTGCAAGGACCTTATAGTTATACAAATGCAAAGCAGGTCCCCCAACCTGTTCTGATGGAAACCAGTGTGGGCGACCCAGAGCTCCTGTTGGGGTTTGGGGGCTTCACTGGGGCCCAGGTAGGGTATTTTGGGGGACAGAGGATGTGGTCTGTCCCCTCAACTCACTTGTTCTTTTGGTCCTTGGACTCTTTGTTTTTACTGTAATAAAATATATATGACATAAAATTTACCATTTTAACCATGTATAAGTGTTCAGTTCCATGGCATTAAGTACGTTTGCATTGTTGTGGTGCCCTTGGGACAGCATGGGCAGACTTGGAGAGCTTTAGGTTAAGTGAAAAAAGCCCACCAGAGAAAGACAAATATCATACGATTTCACTCATATGTGGAATCTAATGAACAAGCCGAACTAACAAGTGACACAGAGACAGACTCACAGCTAGAGAGCAGGCGGACAGCTCTGGGTGGGGCTACAGTTAGAAAGTGAAGGGATCAAGCAAAAAGGAAGAATGACTCAAGGACATGGACAACAGTGTGGTGACTGGGGGAAGTGTGATATTAGGGAGATAAATGGTAATGAAAAAAAAAACACAATTTAAAACAAATGATTGGGCATGGAACCTAGTTTTTCTATCTAAGTGTCTGCCTTCTTCAGAGCTTTTTCACCTTCTCAAATTGACAGTCTGTCCCCGTTCCCCTCCCCCAGCCCACAGCAACCTCTCTTCTGCTCTCCATCGAATTTACCAATTCTGGGCACCTCGTATGGACCCATGCAGTGTCTGTCCTTCTAGGACCAGACTGTTTTACATAGCACAGTGCCTTCAAGGTTCATCTGTGTTACAACCTGTGTCATCTGTTCTGCTTCTCTGCCATTTGTCTTCATCATGGGTGAACTCAGCAGGGACATTGCAGTCTCCCAGAACCACAGCTCTAGAGACCATGCACCATTGTGGCTTAAAACCTTTAACCATTCCATAGACTGAATTAGACCCGTATTTGTGTGGAAGGATCAGCCATTCTAACATGGATATTTAGCTGTTTTGTTTTTCATTCCTTTTCTCAGAAGTATGGAATATAGTCCACATCCAACTCCCAATCCCAGGCACATCTGGGGGGACCAGAAAGCCAAGTGCAGGGCTCAGCTTGGCAGCCACAAAAGCATAAGAAGTCACTTCCTGCTGAATTCCATGAAATGCAGGAGAAAACAAAGGGGCGAAATCTGGCAGGCCTTTAAAGCAAGAACTAGACTCCAGTTAAAGGCTCTTGATATGAGTGAGCAGAGTCTTCTGCCTCTAAAGGACTATTTAAAGAAAACATCTGTATCCAGATGTTGCTAGTGCACACATTTTTTCATAAGTATAGAAATGTTACATGTGCTCCAGCTTCAGGAAGTAAAACCAAAATTTCAAAGTAAAGCCTTGTGAGAATGTTTTCTCCTCTGTGCTAAGGTTGATTTAAGGAGGCTTTGTCTTCCCTCCTCCCTGTGCGTCATCGGTCTGGGCAGGGCCCCTGTAGATGGACATTCCAGCAGCTGGTACTGACAGTGTGGTGCATCTGCACCAGAAGCTATTATCCTGCCATCGTTTAGAAAGATGAGGCTTGATGTTCACCGCCATCCCCCCTGTATCCCCCAAGACAGCATGTGAGTCTGTTTAGACAACTACAGTCCCAAGTGAACCTGGAAAGCATTTTTCTATTCCCTTATTCATGAAATGTGCATCTGGGGAAAAGAAGTAGTCTAGCCACAAGAAGTGATTTCAGAGGCTGAATTCAGTCTTTTTGGGAGGTGGGAGGTAAAGGCTGTTTGTATAAATTAAACTTGGTCTTGGAATCAAGTTATTTAGAAGAAATTGTTTAGTGATTAATATTGTTTTCTTAGTTAAGCACATCCAAAAATACAGAAGTGTCATTTCCCTTTAAAAATTTTTCCCCTTACTAAAATACTTGGGAGGGCTAGAAAAAATCATGTGGTTCTCTGAAATTTTGTGCATTCTCTTAAGAGTGTGTAAGAAAATGAGTAGTCACTCATGTTGTGGGCAAGGGGTTAAGGTGGAAGGTGGAAGAACCTCTTTAAGATCAGTTTGGTAGAATCCAGCATAATTCATCCCATGTATGTGCAGAATAAATACTAAAGGCTGGAACAACCTAAACACATTACTGTGTCTGTTCTATGATGAGCCATACAAAGCCATTAGGAAAGAACAAAGTAGCTAATGGTGATGAAAGAGGCTAGTATTTATTGATTATTTACCACATGACAGGCGTTGCTGTAAATGCTTCGCATGTTAATTGTGCATGTAATCTGATGACAGTCCTGTGAGGTATCTATTCCAGGATGAGGAAACTAAAGCACAAAGAGGTTAAGTAAATGACCACAGTTACACAACTAGTAAATGACTGGCTGGGATTTAACGCTTGTCTGCTTTTATAACCCAACTTCTTAGTTTCTGCACTGTAACTCTTTCTCTACATGTTGTGAAAGGACCTATCATTAGATCTGAATAAGTGGGGGTAAAGGACCTATCGTTAGATCTGAGTAAGTGGGGGGAAGGGCAGAATAGGATGCAGAACAGCACATGTAGAAGAGGGGGAAATGTGTGTATATGTACGTGTGTATGTGATATATGTTTGTGTAAGTGCAGAGCAGTGCTGTCCAACAGAACTTTCTGTGATGAGGGGGATATTCTAGGTCTGCACTATCCAAATGGACACTGGCCACATGTGGCTCCTGAGCATGTATAAGGTGACTGATAGGACAGACAAACTGAATTTTAAATTCTGTTTAAGCTAATTTAAATAGCCACATGTGGCTAGTGACTGTTGTATCAGACAATGCAAGAAGAATGCAAAAGAAGCATGCAAAAGAAGCTGGTAAAAGGTCATTTAATCTTGTGGGTTTCAAGCTCTACTTTAGGAAAAGCTCTGCAGAAACTTCAGCTGGAATAACTAAGTTCCATACCTAACCATTTCCTTCTTTCTTTCTTTCCTTTTGCTGTTTTTTTGTTTTTTGGTTTTTTTTTTTTACTGTATTGTTTCCATTACCATTTATCCTCCTATTGTCTACCCCCATCCTGCAATCACCTCTCTGTTGTTTCGTTCCATGAGTCCTTTTTTCCTTTTTGCTTGGTTCCTCTTCCACCCCAACCCCACCCCCAGAGCCACAGGCCTGCTCTCTATCTATGAATCTGTCTCTATTTTGCTTATTGGTTCAGTTTGTTTATTACATTCTACATACGAATTAAATCATATGGTATTTGTTTTTCTCTGACTGGCTTAATTTCACTTAGCATAATGTTCTCCAGGTCCACCCATGCTGTCACAAAGGGTAAAATTTTCTTCTTTTGTACAGCCAAGTAGTATTCCATTGTGTAAATGTCCCATAGATGTTTTATCCACACATCTACTGATGCACACTTGGGTTGCTTCTATATCTTGGTGATTGTAAATAATGCTGAAGTGAACATAGGAATAGTTATGTTCTTTTGAATTAGTGTTTTGGGTTTGTTACTTCCCAGAAGTAGAATTGCTAGATGGGCAGTCCCATTAGAAAAAAAAATTTTTTAAGATTTTATTCCTTATTTTTAGAGAGAAGGGCAGGGAGAGAGGAAGGAAGGGAGAGAAACATCAATGTGTGGTTGACTTTTACCTGCCTCCAGCTATGGACCTGGCTGGAGACCCGGCCCGCAACCTGGCTATGTGCCCTGACTGGGAATTAAACCAGCAACCTTTGGGTTTGCAGGCCAGTGCCTACCCACTGAGCCACCAGCCAGGGCCCATTTTAAATTTTTTGAAGTAACCCTGTACTGCTTTCCACAGTGGCTGCACACAGTCTGCGTTCCCACCAACAGTGCAGAAGAGTTCCCTTTCTCCACATCCTTGCTAGCACTTGTTGCCATAGCTAATCATATCAAAACCACTATTATAATCCAACAACTTCATTTGCAATGAGGAAACAAAAAGCCAGAAAAGTTGAGTCATTGTCCTAAAATCACAGTCACATGGCTACTTTAATGACAGAGGAACACCTGGGACTAGGAACTAGTCACAATCTGGGTTTGGTTTTTCCTCCTTGCAGTAATTTACTTTTCAGCTTTCCAAGGCTTTATTCAATCATCAGCTTTTTTAAAAAGCCAACAAAAAAATAGACTTCTGTCTCCAATGAGTGCATCATATATCTGTAATGCACTCACCCTGGGCCACATCATGCCTCCACATTCCAGACACATGGCTTGTCTCACTCTGCCTGCTGCACTGTGTGGTGAATCATGGGCCAGAGACTAGGCTTCACACAGTGCGCAGATGGCCTTAGTGAATGTTCATGAGCTCTGATTATTAAGAGCCCGGGGTTGGGTTCTACTTTCATCCCGGAGAGTTGATTCATTAGTACAAGTGGTTCATAAAAATGCTTCTTTACCATTTCTTTGACTGACTGGTGATATACATAAGAAGTCATCTAACTGGGAAAAAGGGGGGATTTAGGGGTGCTAACGTAATCCAGAATGTGGGTGATCATGTAATCCTAGGATGAATGAAACCAACAGATCTGCAAATCACCATTAGAAAAAGTAAGCCAAGAAGACTAGTGAAATTAATGAAAATGAGAATCAATTCAAGGGAAAAGCAGTAGAGGAAAGCAGGGGGAGGAAGCAGTAAAAGAATATTCTCTCGGAACCCAGAGCGTGGTTTGGGCCTGGGGCTGGAACCTGGTGGAACAGCTCAGGAGCCTCGCCCAGAGGGGATCCTGCTCATTGCAGCTGCAGTGGAAGGCCCAGGTTCCCCTGCCAAGCACAGTGGTGCACCTTCAGTCCATGGTGCCAGCTTTGCTGGGCTTCCGAGGGGCACAGGCATGGGTGTGGGCCCAGCTAGGTGGTTCAGAGGGTGCTGGGCAAATAGTACAGTTGCAGTGAAACTAGACCAGGCATCCCCAGGCCTAGGCCAAAGGCCCTCCAGAAGGAAATACTGCCGATGGGGCTTCACAGTGTTTATTAAATGAAAAAGGAGGAGGCAGGAAAGATGTAGCTCCAGCCACTCTTCTGTTGTCAGTATCCTTTTGAGTATGTCTCTAGGAAGAATTTATGCAGTGTTTGCCCATGAGTCTCTGGAGACAGAGTAGCCCTTTCTTGTTAGAAAGCTCTCATCTGCAGAAAGTGTTTCTGCCCTCTTCCCCAGTAACTCCCCACCTCGGTCCTCATGGTGTATGTAAAGCAAAAGGCAGTTCTTTCTAGACTCGCTGGCCATGGCCTCTGGGCCACTCTTTCTAAGCCTCAAGATCCTCAGCTCTTTCAACAGGGGAAAAAAGTAGGAAGAATAATTTTTTAAAAGGAAATTACTCCAAATGAATCTCTTAAGTTTAATTCCATTTCAATTAAAATCCCAAGAGGATTGCTTTATTTTTGAACTTAAAATAATGAAAAATTCAAAAAAGAATGGCCAAGAAAGTTTTGAGAAACAGTGATAATAAAGGCGAATTTGCCCTAGTGGTTGGGAATATGCTCTGAAGCCAGAGTAGAAAGTCCCACTTCATAACCACCTCACCTACCTCAGGTTTTCTAGGATGGACAATGCAAACAGTGCATAATGTGGTTCCTACAGCTCACAATTAAGTGTGGTAAAAATCTTAATACATAAGCAAAAGTTTTCAGATTTGATGAAATAAACAAAGTAGTAATATGAATAGGATCAAGAGGAAAGGAATTTCAAGGCAACTCCAAAGTTACTTGCTTGAGGACACAAAAGAAGTAAAGTGGAAGTGAAGTAACCTTACTTCAGAAGTTAACTAGCTCTGTAACAAATCACAACCATGTCTGTTTGTTCCCACATCTGCAGTTGAGGCCAGACTCCTCTCTCTTTCACCATGTCTGGGGCCTCATGTGATTAGAGGCTGGACCAGTTGGTCTGGCCAGTCTCTTTTCAGAAAGCCTCTGCTCTCAGGTAACATGGACTCCCACACACCTCAGGAGCCTCAGGGATCCCAGAGAGTGGGTTTCAAGAGTTCTTGGGTAGGTGCTTCAAGTTTCCCATGACTTAGCCTTGGGAGTCCCAATGTTACTTCCTCTACCTTCATGCAAATTATTAAGGCCAGTATGGATTCAAGAAGAGAATTTGATATCACCTCTCATTTGGAAGATTTTAGAGTCTCTCTAGCCACCTTTAATCTATTACTCAAAGGAAAAAAAGTTAAGTTCTCTAGCCTGCTCTTCTAGCACATTTTTTCCCCTCATTGCTTTTGAAGAGAGAGGAAGGGAGGGGCAGAAACATTAGTGGGAGAGAGAAGTATCAACTTGTTGCCTCCCATAGGCTCCAGGACGGGGATCACATGCACCTGCACCTGGACTGGTACTCAAACCTGAAACCTAGGTGTGTACCCTGCTCAGGAGTCAAACCTGCAACCTTTCAGTTACAGGTGATGCTCCAGCCAACTGAGCCAACCCACCAGGGCTCCAGCACTTCTTCATTGCAGTTTTCTCCCCTCATCTATAACCAACTCTTCACTCTTCTTCCTCAGAAATTATTTTGAGGGGAAAAAAACAAGAAGGCATTACTCCAGGATCTGATCCAATGTAGAAACATACAATTTTTAAGATTTTTATTTATTTGCTACAGAACAATATGTGATGCCATTAATATTTTTAATAACATTATTTTCCCTAATTGTACAAGTAATAGATGGTCATTGTAGAAAAATTGAGAAATAAATACAACAATAAGATAAAGAAGAAATAAGTCATCTCACTTAACCAGATTCCTATTTCCGACCTACTGCAATATTTTTGTATTCTAAGTCTGTCCATTGTTATTCTTCATCCTGCCCAGATTGCCTCCACTAAGGTGGTGATAATGGGAAAAAGAATAGGACCAACCATGTAGGTTGACATGAATAATTAGGGAAAAATATCAAGTATCTAGAACTTACTTGCATATAGCAAACACATCAAAAACCAGAACATCAGAAATTTTCCATGAGCTTTATAAGAATGTTCACAGATCGGAAAACTGAGTCATAGATTGTCGTTGTTGTTTTTTTAAATAAAAATTGGACCCCAAAAAAGGTTTACTTAGTTTAATTGATAGACAAGTAGGATGTTTTTAGTTCGCCATTCTGACCAGTGATGCTCCAATAAACATTTTTTAAACATGCTTTTAAAAAAATTATTGATTTGAGAGAGAGAGAGAGAGAGAGAGAGAAACATTCATTTATTGTTACATTTACAAATTTATTGGTTGATTCCTGTGTGTGCCCTGACCAGGGACTGAACCCTCACTCAACCTTGATGTGTGGGGACAATGCCCGAAGCAGCTGAGCCGCCCCTCCAAGGCTGCGCCAGTAAACATTCTTATAGGTATGTCTTTGAGCAGATGTGTGATGGTTTCCTCTAGACTAGATACTCAGATGTGAAATTACTTGGTCAAATTATATTTTTATTGTTTAAAAAATGCTCCCAGTTGTTTTCCTAAAAGCCTATACAAATTTCTATTTCCATCAGTCAATGTAAGAATATTTATTTCCCCATGTTTTCATTAACTCTGTTAATTACAGTCTTTTTTCTTTTTAATTTGATTTTATTGTTGTTGTATTACATCCATCCCCTTTTTCCTACCGTCTATCCCCTTACTCACCCACCCACCCTCAAAGTCAATCCCACATGTTGTCCATGTCCATGGTTCTTCCATGTTAGTTCCTTGACTAAACTGCTCCCCTTCTTTGCTTCCTTCTCCTCCCTCCCCACATCCCCTTCCCTCTGACCAGTGAAGGTCTATTCATTGTATTTATGTATTTGGTTCTGTTTTGCTAATTTGTTTGTTTATTTTGTTCATTAGTATCCTGTAATGGGTGAGATCATCTGGCTTATTTCACTAAGCATAATACTTTCTAGTTCCATCCATGTTGGAAAGGGTAGGAGTTCCTTGTTTCTTTCTGCTGTGTAGTATTCCATTGTGTAAATGTACCAAAGTTTTTTGATCCAATCATCCATTGATGGGCACTTAGGCTGTTTCCAGCACTTTGCTATTGTAAATAACACTGCTATGAACATAGGGGTTCATAGGTGTTTCAGGGTTCTTCGGATATAATCCTAGTGGTGGAATTGCTGGATCAAAAGATAGTTTCATTTTTAGGTATTTAAGGAAACCCCATACTGTTTTCCATAGTGGCTTTACCAGCCTGCATTCCCACCAACAGTGCACCAGGGTCCTCTTTTCCCCACATCCTCACCAACACTTGTTTGTTGATTTGTTGATGATTGCCATTCTGACAGGTGTGAGGTGGTATCTTACTGTGGTTTTAATTTGCATCTCTCGATGGCTAGTGATGAGCATTCTTTCATATGCCTTTGGGCTCTTTGTGAATCCTCCTCAGAGTGTTGTCTGTTCAGGTCCTTTGCCCATTTTTCAATTGGTCTGTCTGTCTCCCTGGTGTTGAGTCGCATAAGTTGTTTACATTTTTTGGATCTCAAAACCATGGCTGAGGTATCATTAACAAATATGTTTTCCCATACAGTTGGTTCCCTTTGGATTTTGCTGGTGTTTTCTTTAGTTGAACAGAAACTTTTCAATTTGATATAGTCCCATTTATTTATTTGTTCTTTTATTTCCTTTGCCCTTGGAGAAGTATCAGTAAATATATTTCTGCATAGGATATCTAAAATTTTACTGCCTATATTTTTCTCCAGGACCTTTATGGTGGCACTGCTTATGTTTAAGTCCTTTATCCATCTTGAGTTTATTCTGGTGTATGGTGTAAGTTGGTGGTCTAGTTTCATTTATTTTTTTTTTTTTCGCATGTTGCTGTCCAGTTCTCCCAACACCACTTGTTGAAGAGACTATTTTTACTCCATTTTATGTTCCTTCCTCCTTTGTTGAATATTGATTGACCATAGAGTCCTGGGTTTATTTCTGTGCTGTTTATTCTGTTCCATTGATCTATATGTCTATTCTTGTGCCTGTACCAGACTGTTTTGGTTATAGTTGCCTTGTAGTATAGTTTGATGTCCGGTATTATGATTCCTCCTACCTTGTTCTTCTTTCTCAAGATTGTTGTGGCTGTTCGTGGGTGTTTTGGCTCCGTATACATTTTTGAAGTATTTTTTCTATATCAGTGAAATATGTCATTGGTATTTCATTGGGATTGCATTGAATCTATAGATTGCTTTGGGTAATATGGACATTTTAATGATGTTAATTACTCCCATCCATGAACATGGCATATGCTTCCATTTATTTGTATCTTTCTTAATTTCTTCAATGTTCTGTAGGTTTTTTTTGAGTACCAGTCTTTTACCTCCTTGGTTAAGTTTATTCCTAAGTACTTTATTTTTCTTGTTGCTGTGGTAAATGGGATTTGTTTTCTAGCTTCTATCTCTGATATTTCATTATTGGTATACAAAAATGCTTTTGATTTCTGAATATTGACTTCATATCCAGCTATTTTGCTAAATTTGCTCATTAAATCAAGTAGGTTTTTGGTGGAGTCTATTGTGTTTTATATGTACACTATCATATCATCTGCAAATAATGACAGTTTGACTTCCTCCTTTCCAATTGGATACCTTTGATTCCTTTTTCTTCTCTGATGGCTATGGCTAGAACTTCCAAGATGATGTTGAACAGAAGTGGAGAAAGTGGACAGCCTTGTCTTGTTCCTGATCTTAGGGGAAAGCCCATTGAGTATGATGTTGGCTTCAAGTTTCTCATATATGACCTTTATTATGTTGAGGTATGCTCCCTCTATTCCCATTTTGCTGAGCATTTTCATCATAAATGGTTGTACTATCAAGTGCTTTTTCAGCATCTATTGATATGATCATATGGTTTTTGTCTTTCATTTTGTTTATGTGGTGTATCACGTTTATTGATTTGGGAATGTTTACCATCCTTGCATCAAGTGGGATGAATCCCACTTGATCATGGTGTATGATCTTTTTAATGTATTGCTGGATCCAGTTGGCCAATATTTTGTTGAGAATCTTAGCATCTATGTTCATTAGAGATATTGGCCTGAGTTTTCTTTATTAGTTGTGTCTTGACCTGGTTTTGGGATTAGAATGATACTGGCCTCATAGAAAGAGTTTGGGAGTCTTCCCTCTTCTTGAAAAAAAAAAAAAAATTAGGATGAGAAGGATAAGGAGTTAGTTCTTCTCTAAATGTTTGGTAAAATTCACCTGTGTAGCCATCAGGTCCAGGGCTCTTATGCTTTGGGAGCTTCTTGATTACTGCTTCAATTTCACTAGTTGTTACTGGTCTATTCAGGCTTTCTGCTTTTTCTGGATTCAGTTTTTATAGATTATATATTTCCAAAAATTTGTTTATTTCACCCAGGTTGTGATATTTCTTGTCATATATTGGTTTGTAGTAGTTTCTTACAATCCTTTGTATTTCTGGAGTATCAGTTGTGATTTCCCGTCTGTTGTTTCTGATTTTGTTTAATTGGGTCCTGTCTGTTTTTCTTGATGAGTCTGGTTAAAGGCTTGTCAATTTTGTTTATTTTTTCAAAGAATTAGCTCCTGGATTTATTGATTCTTTGAATTGTAGTTTTAGTCTCTAAGTCATTTAATTCTGCCCTGATCTTGATGATTTCCTTCCTTCTACTTGCTGTGGGCTTTGTTGTTGCTCCTCTAGTTCTTGGAGCTTTATGGTAGGTTGTTTGTATAAGCTTCTTCTATCCTTTTTAGGTAGGCCTGTATTGCTATGAGTTTCCCACTGAGGACTGCCTTTGCTGTGTCCCATAGGTTTTGGGTTGTTATGTATTCATTGTCATTTGTTTCCAGAAACTTTCTGATTTCATCTGTGGTCTCATTGTTTACCCATTCCTTACTTAAAAGCATGTTATTCAGTCTCCATGAGTTAGAATGTTTTTGGTTTTTTTCCCTTGAAGTTGGTTTCTAGTTTCAAGCCATTGTGATCTGAGAAGATACTTTGTATGATTTCAGTTTTCCTATATTTGTGGAGGTTTGTCTTGTGACATACCATGTGGTCTATGTTTGAGAAAGTTCCGTGTGCACTTGATAAGAATGTGTATTTTACTCCTTTGGGTGAAAGGTTCTGTATATATCAGTTAGGTCTACTTCTTCTAGAGTGTTGTTTAATGCCACAATATTCTTGGTGTTTTTTAGTTTGGAAGATCTATCCATTGTTGATAATGGGATATTAAAATCCCCTACTCTTAGTGTGTTGTTGTCTAGGAAGTGCTGTCCTTCTTAAAGTCCTCCAAGATTTTCTTTATATATTTGGGAGTTCCTATGTTGGGTGCATATATGTTTCAAAGAGTTGTATCTTCTTGATGGATTATTCCCTTAAATATTATGAAATATACTTTGTCTCTTTTTATGGCCTTCATCATAAAGTCTATTTTGTCTGAAATAAGTATTGCTACCCTAGCCTTTTTTTCATGCCCATTTTCTTGATATATACTTTTCCATTTCTTCACTTTCCATCTGTGTCAGTCTTTTGTTCTGGTGTTGGTCTCTTGAAGACAGCATATATGTGGGTCATGTTTTCTTATCCATTCAGCTACCCTATGTCTTTTTTTTTTTTTTTAATTTTATTGTTGTTGTATTACATCCATCCCCTTTTCGCTCCCCTCTGTTACCCTATGTCTTTTGATTGGTGCATTTAATCTCTTTAGATTTAAGGTTATTATTGATTGATATTTATTGCCATTTTTCCCCTTTGTGCCTGTGTTCTTCTCTGTCTCTCTCTGTTTCTTCATTTTTTGAAAGCAGACCCCTTTAGCATTTCTTGCAATGCTGATTTGGTAGAGATGTATTCTTTTAGTTCTCTTTGTCTGGGAAACTCCTTATTTCTCCTTCCATTTTGAATGATAGCCTTTCTACAGTATTCTTGGTTGCAGGCCTTTGTTTCCCATTACTTGGAGTATTTTTTGCCATCCCCTCTGGCTTGTATTGTTTCTGTTGAATAATCATTTGATAACCATATCAGAGCCCCTTTATATGTTATTTGCTGTTTCGCTCTTGATGCTTTTAGGATTCTCTTTGTCTTTGAAATTTGCCATTTTAATTATGATGTGTCTTGGAGTGGGTCTGTTTGGATTCATCCTAATTGGGACCCTCTGTGCTTCCTGAACTTGAGTAATGTTTTCACTCATCATGTTAGGGAGATTTTCTATCATTACTTTTTTTAACAGGTTTTTCATTCCTCGTTTCTCTTCCTTCTGGTATCTCTATGATACAGATATTATTTGGGTTTCATGTTGTCCTGCAGCTCTCTTAAAACCTCTTCATTTTTATTCAGCCTTTTTTCATTCTGTTGCACTGTCTTGGAATATTTTTTTATATTGTCCTCTATCTTGCTGATCAGATCCTCTGCTTCCTTTAGCCTGCTGTTGATTCCATCCACTGTATTCTTCAATTCTGAAATTGTATTTTTCATTTCCTCCTGGCTCTTCCTGATAGTTTCTGTCCTTTTTAATGCTGGTGTAGTTCTCAGTAAGTTTTTTACAGCTTCGCTGGAGTTTTCCGTGGTTCTTCTGGAGTTGTTTATAGTTTTCTTTGAGCTTGCTGAGCTCATTGAGCTTCTCGTCGTCATTATTTTGAATTCCATACCTGATAGTTTGCTTGCCTCTGTTTCATTTAGTGATCTTTCTGGGAATTCTTCCTTTCGTTTGGTGATGGACCGTTTCTTTTTCTCCCCATTTTTAGGTTTCATTGTAATCCAGTCAGACTGTGATCCACAGCCAGGCTAAGGACCTGCTAGACTGGAAGGATTGATTTAGTTGTAATCCTATTGATCTGTGACCCACTGCCAGGGTCAGATGCAGCTTGTGGGGACAGACCAATTCAGTTGTAGGTCAATTAATCAGCTACCAAACTCAGGCCCTGCTGGGCTTGGCAGAAAGATTCAGTCGTAATCCACCAGATCAGGTGCAGCTTGGTGGGACAGATTCAGATGTAAATCAATGAATCTGTGATCAGCCACCAGGCTCAGTAGCCACTGGGCTAGGCAGCAAGATCCATTTGTAATCCCATGAATCTGTGTTCAGCCATCAGGCTCAGGAACCTTTGGGCCTGACAACAAGGTTCAATTATAATCCAGTGAATCTGTGATTAGCCACCAGGCTTAGGTGGCACTGGTCTTGACTGAAAGATTCTGTTGTAATCCAGTGAATCTCTGATTAGCTGCCAGGCCTAGGGACCACTGGGCAGGACAAACCAACTCAGTTGTGAACCAATGAATCCACGATCAGCCACCAGGCTTGCACGCCGCTGTGCAGGGCTGACTGACCGACCCAGCTGTAGTCTGAGAGTCTTTAATCAACCACCAGGTCCAGGCGCTGCTAAGCGAGAAGGGGTGACTCAGTTGCAAAGCAATGAATCTACAATCAGCCACTGGGCTTGCATGCCACTGTGTGGGGCTGACTGACCCAGCAGTAAGTCAGAGAGTTCATAATCAGCCACCAGGCCCAGGTGCTGCTGGACGAGCAATACCTCTTCAGGTGCCAACTATTGTATCTATGTTCAGACAGGGCAGGGCAGGAGAGGTTTATTTAGATGAAAATCAAAGAATTGTGATCAGGCGCTGCTGGGCAGGGCAGATTGCTTCCAGTGGGGGGTGCTGTGAAGACCCTCATAGGGAAGCCGCTTGGTGCAGCGCAGTCTCCACCCTCACCGTCCGTGCCCCACACCCCCACAGGTGTGAGCGATGAGTTAGCACCCGGATCCCCACAGCTGCTTCCCCGCTTCCCTCCTCCAAGCCACCGGGGCCAACTCTCCCCACATGTCTCCAGTCCTCTCTGCCCTCCCTTTGCTGGAGCCCAGGGTAAGTGGGTGCCAATGTATTTTCACTGTTGTCACCCTAGTAGTTCTCTGTCTCCAGTGCTGTCTCAGGCTAGTAAACTCCACGGCTTTCCGCCCTTCTCAGCTGGATGCTGCTGTCCTCTCTGCCATGTTGCTGTAGCTGGGACACCCAGCTGGGGGACCAGAACCCCCCCTTCTCAGGTGGAGCCCCCTGCTCATTCCTTCAGCTGGTGCGTCCAGTGGGGGCCCCACCAGCCCTCTCGTGTTTCCATAATTCCTACTAGTCACGTTGTGATGCAGCGTCCTCTTCTGTTCTGTCTGTGGTTATAGGACTTCTTTCCAGCTGGTGTTCTGTTGGTAATTTCAGCTGACTTTTTCTCCAAAAAAGTAATTCCAGATGCGACCTGGGAGGAGATTGGGCATCTCTTCTTACTCCTCTGCTATCTTGCTGGAACCCACAGTCTTTTCAATTTTTGCCGAACTATTGAGTTTTTGTTTTGTTTTGTTTTGTTTTGTTTTGTTTTGTTTCTGGTGAGACCGAACACCTTTTTTATGTTTCCAGCTGCTTGTATTTCCCCCTCAGGGCATCCCTGGTTCATTCCTCTGCCAATGTTCACTTGAGTTGTTTATCTCTTTCTTACTGATTATACAAATAAAGTCCAGTTATTAGTAATTTGCTGTACATACATATATATTACTTTAAAATTTTTGTTATACAGAAATTTAACTTTATGTGGTCAGTTTTCTCAATCCTATTTTGATGATTTTTGCATTTTATGCCTTAGCTGGCTTTCTTTTCCCAAGATTATAAACCTATTTATCTACATTTTCTTCTAATAATGTATAACATTGGTTTTTAAATTTAGCCATCTGGAAATTATCTCTAAACAACTGATATCACTGGACTAATCTTCAAAAGAAGGAAAGCCCATGAGGTGGGCCTCAGGGTCAGCAGCTGTCTGCTTAGGAACAGTATACATATCGCGGTGCTGAGACCTGAAGTTTAGTCTGAGTCCAGCATCACACTGAGCAGAGGAGGCATGCCCACAGTGACATCTATGGGGCCGCACATCAGGAAGGAGGAAGCTGTGTAGAGAAAGGCGCAGTGGTCCAGCATGGGTCACTGTGAGTCCATGGCTTGCTGGTTGTATGCAGGGCTGGACTACTCAAGGTTTACTAGACAACAGCCTGAGATCTGAATGCAGACCATCTTACTGGATAGGTGCGGACAGCTGCCCTGGGCAAGAAATGAGCACCAAATCCATGTACAGAGAAGGGAGTGTAGGCAGCATTTAATAAGATTTCAAGTGAACACACTTACATGTGCATATGCTCTGTATTTTTCTCACCATATCAAAGTAAGTTTGGGCCTGTCAAGATTCTTCCTACTCATGCTGAACCTTAGTGAAGAATAAGCTTCTTTTCTCCTCTATGATCTTTAAATTGTTACATTTCCCCAAAATAAAAAACTGGATCTAGTTCCACAGCTATGACTATAAAGAAGTATCAAGAAAAACCCCAGAGGTCCTAGGAGTGAGCATGTTTAGGTCACATTGTGCCCACAGCAGCTACTTCCTAGGAAGCAAACGGACTGCATTTTCTAAGTAGTCTCCACCCTTCTTCCCAGAAGTTTTGCTTTTTTCCTTTTAACTTTCTAAAAACTTTTGTACTCAGTGCACAGAATTGACTCGTAGAAATCTGACGGAGTGACCCAGCGAGCTCAGAGGAAAGGAAGAGGCAGTGGGAGGGAGATCAGACAGCAGCCAGGCCCCGCAGAGGCCCTGGTGCCGCACAGGGTCCAGGTCCGGGCCTGCCCTGCAGCTTCCCCCACCCACATCAGGCAGTGTTGTACCAGATGCTGTTGTTTCCAGGCAACAGAGGCGAATGAAATGAACCTTTTAGAAGCAAACATGGATAGTTGGATTTTGTTTCACTCTGTCCCGTGTTCTTAGTTAAGAGTACTGATTGCATTCACCCTTTAGAGCTTTATTTGTCTCCTGTGTCAACCGTTCCAAAAGAATATTCTTAGATATTCACTAGAAATGGGGATTTTCGCTTCCCATGGACTCTCCAAGGTATTCACTCATATCCAATGAGTTCTGTCTGCTGCACCAAGGAGAACAAAATCCTATGTCTTAAAAAAATTTCTTGTAAGCACTCAGAGGCTTACTTTATTTTGGAGATGCTTGGAATGGTACCTATTTTATTTCTGAGACTTCCTTTCCCTAGAGCATTCTTTCACTCAGAAATATCTCTGA
Source organism: Noctilio leporinus (assembly GCA_004026585.1). NCBI lineage: Eukaryota > Metazoa > Chordata > Mammalia > Chiroptera > Noctilionidae > Noctilio > Noctilio leporinus. Next base: position 46,951 of record PVIW01005250.1, on the reverse strand, counting down.
AGTATTTATATTCTAGAGAAAGCTAAAGATCATTTTCAATGAGTAATCACCATCTCCCTTGAGAAAGTAATCAGCAAGTTTTGCTGTCCCTCTGCTTTTTCCTCCCAGGAAATCCTGTGCATAAATTCCGTAACACTCCCACAGCCATAGTTCAGTCCTTTGGCATGGTTGGGGTCTGTTTGTCTCTCCAGCTTTTCTGCTTTCCCTCCTCCCATCTTCCCTCTTTTCTCCCTCCCTTCCTCCCTTTTCCTTCCTTCCTACCTTCCTACCTTCTTACCTACCTAATTGAGGTACAGCATGCAAGTGTGTAGCTCATTGAATTTTCATAAAGTGAATAGACCCTTGTAATCAGCGTCCAGGCTTAGAAATGTTATATGCAGACGAAAGCGAGACACCAAACGCTGGAGACTTTCGGGGATTCAAAGATGTTATTTATTGGCCAACCAAGTGTTTTTTTTGTTTGTTTTTTTTTTAAGATTTTATTTTATTATATTTTAGAAAGAAGGGAAAGGAGAGAGGCAGAGAGGGAGAGAGACATCAGTGTATGGTTGCGTTTCACCTGCCTCCAGCCACAGACCTGACTGTGAGACTTGGTTTGCAACCTTGTTATGTGCCCTGGCTGGGGAATCGAACCTGCAACCTTTGGGTTCGCAGGCCGGCACCTTAACCACTGTGCTACCAGCCAGGGCCCAACCAAGTTTTAACCTGCGCAGGGGCGAACTCTCATAGGGTCCGCAAGCAATTTCATAGAAACAGAATTGGCATCTCGATTGGCTACATTCTGTATTTCAAAGCTGTTGTAATTCAATAACTCTTATCTGATGGGGCATTCTGTCATTCACAGCCCTTTCTTTTTGAAAGATGTTTTCTTAACTCTTACTTCCTGAAGACCTGGGTTTTAGTGCACTGAGTTCTCTTTATGTTACATTGTTCCTTAAAGAAACACATCCTGTCTCTGGCTCCAATTCTCTTTATGTTACATTGTTTCTTAAAGAAATACATCCTGTTTCTGGCTCCAACAAGAAACACTATTGTCAGCACCCAGAATCCTCCTTGTTCTCCCTTTCATTATGAACCTCCAGTCCAGGATAACAATGACCCCAGTCAGTTTTATTCAAGAAAATAAAACTGAAGACATACCTTGCATAATGTGATCATTGGTCATTTTTCACTTTCCTTGAAGTTATTCTTTCGATGAACTCCTCAGATTCAGAGGAACAATAATTGGAAAAAGGAAGATACTGTATTAACATTCTTGGGGGTTTGTGTTACTCTCCTTCGTTGTTGCCTAAGTCAGCGGTTGCATCTGCAAGTATTGAGGACCATTGCTCACAAGGTCGGAAGACTCCCCACTCAATGCCACAACATAAACAGCCTATAAGTGCAGCCCTGCCATGGTTTCCTTTACCTCTCCGGTCTCCGTAGTGTTGTTACTGGACACGGGCCTGGCCTGGAGCAGGTCTGTCCAAGGCCAGCTGTAGTGTGTGGGCTCTTGACTTTGTGTAGGAAAGATTTTTCACTACATAAGTTCATGTGACTTTGAGGAACCATGTATTGAAGCTGGGGACAGTGAAACAAGGAAGGGCTTAGCATAGAAGAAGCAATGGGGAGGAGCCTGGACTGGGCTGCCTGAGCTCACTGGGAAGCCAAAGAAAAGGAGGCCTTGAGGACAGGTTCAGGGGATCAGCCTGGGACAAGCTGCCAGCTGCCTATTGCCTTAGAGTTAAGGAGACCGCCTGCCTGTGAAGAAAGGAGGGGAAATGGTGAAGAAAGGAGGGGAAATGGCACTGCTGTGGCTGCTCCAAAGAGCACACCCATGCTGGGTCCTTTGTCTTGAGGCTTTGACGTCTCTTGCAGGTGGGAGTCTTAGGGGAGGTCTCAGCAGAATATTCATCAGTTCTCCAAATGTGTCCTGTCGGGTCCTGGTCTACACTAACAGGGCAGGGGGTCTGTAGTCATTGCAGCTGATTTTGGTTTTCCTGATTTTCTGGGCCAGAGCTGAAACAACTGTGGCCTAGATGTTGTCTCCAGAGAAGAAAGACCAAGGGAGGAGAGGTTACCTGGGGGCGAGGTCCTTTTTTCCCTAGTTTTGCCCCCTGCCAGACACTGGGGCCCTCCCCTCCTGTGACCATATGCACCTAGCTATAAATTGCTTGGCCATTGTGCTCAACTGTCTGTCTCACTTTCCCAATCCCACTTGCCAAGAACTTTCACCAGCTTCTCATTATCCTTTCTCAGTGGAACTGGATCATAATCCACTTAACTGGGACCCATACACCCCACCTAGGTGCTTTTCTAGTCCAGGGAAACCAGCCTCCCAGAGCCTGGGTGGATGACACTGTGCTGCCCACATCCCTGAGCTGTCCTCATTGGCCCCAGCTTCAGGACCTCCTTGGAAAACCTTGCCAGCCCTGACAGTACCTAGGTTCCTTTAATACTTTCTACCCCTTCCCCACTCAGTGAAGCCACCTACTGCCATTCTCAACTCCCCCTGCCTCCGTATGGGTCTGCTGGTGAAAGCCCAGAACACCACTCAGTCTGTGGCAGGTGGGTCAACAGATGAGCCATAGTGCAAATGATGGGAGAGAAAGATCTGACAAAGCAAGAATCAACTCATCTCCTTTCTGATTCATGTGAAAAACATGAGCACAGTAAATTGTGCCACCTTATCAGCTCAGTTCTCATTCACTGAAGTACACCTCACAGCTCCCACGTACAGCCCAGTGAGCAGTTATAGTCATTTTTATCATAAGGAGAGCAACAAAAGCAGTCACTAAGACTTGTGCAATGATTTGCAGGTTGTCTGCATCACCTTATGTGAGGTGTCATAGCTGTACACACATTTGAATGGTTCAGCCAGCTGTGTTGGGTTGGGAATTACTGATACTCTCATGTTCAAATAGAATTATTGACATTTTCAAATGGTGCCCAGGGAACTGGAATTGGGGTTGATCCACTCAGAAGTAAGAAGGTCAAGTTTTTATTTGATAGTGTAATGTTCTTGGAATATAATATTACAAATCATAGTTGGTTGCCCTCCATCTCTGCCAGTATCTGAACAATTCCAAGTCTTCAACGTGGCAAATACAGGTTACATAGAAGAGAAGCATTTCCTGCCCTAGATATTGGGTGTGATGACCTGGGAAGACTGGGTGTGCCTCCTTTTTCTTAGGTAGTTTTGCTTGGTCTTGCTGCCCATGCGAGTCTGCATGGCAGTGTCTGTCCCGAAGCATCAGGCTGTCTGAGCTCCCCTTAGCTTATAGGTCATTTTTATTGAACTTCTCAACCTTGGCTTTTATCTCACCAGATTTTAAATATGAGAGAATAATTTCAGCCTATTACTCATTTATATATATAGATCAAAAAGTGTTCTTAACTAAAATTCTGGGTGCTCCTTGGAGTCCATTTGGTCTCTCAAAATGCTGCTGAAAATTGTGTAGATAAAAAAAATGTTTTATATTCTACATGGTGCAAAAGATACATGTATAAAGTACTTTCATTTTTAGAAAAAGAAAGATTTATCAAGCATTCTAAGCTTTAGGTGTCAAGTACATTTGTGAAGGAATGATGGCAAGGAGTCAGGGAAGAAGGGAGGAACAGAGAGAAAGAAAGAAGAAAGGCCCTGGCTGGTGGCACTGCGAATAAGGCACCAGCCTGCAAAACCAAAGGTCGCTGGTTCAATTCCCAGCTGAAGCACATAACCAGTTGCAAGCCCAGGTCCGTAGCTGGAGGCAGGTGAAAGGTAACCATGCATTGATGTTTCTCTCCCTCTCTGTCTCTCCCTTCCCCTCTCTCTGAAAATACTAAATAAAATCTTAAAAAAAAAAAAAAAGAAAGACAAAAATGAAAGCACAGCAAACAAGATACTTGCTTTGCAAGCTTGAAAGAACTGGAGCATGGTCCTAACTCGCATACTAGCAGTATTTCTTTTTACTTCAGTTTTCCTGCCCACAAACTAGGTTCAACACCATTTACTATATGTGGTTGTTCTGAGAATTAAGTAGGAAAATGTACACCGTTGATACTCAACAAATGTCACCGCCTTTACCACCAGCATCATTTAAGGGAGCCGTTACTCAAGGACCTTGATCTTGACCCTGGAGCATTAGGCTCTGTTTATTCATGGCCTTTCTGGTGGGGTATGATGTTGCACATGCCAGCACATTGCCTTTCCGAAGGGTACTGCCCAATTGGTGCCACGCTGGGCCAGTTCATGCAGGTGCCCAATGGTCACCATGACCAGTAACCAGAAAGTCTGGCTCTTCTTCTGGAAAATCACAGGCACCATGGGTTTGGATCAGTTTGGAAACAGGGTCTCAGAGTGCCTTGTTCAGCAAAGGAAAGAAGGGGAAGGATCTGATCTTGGTAAGGGCTATGGTCCGCAGCATCTGTTTTCAGTGCTTGAAACTGCAAGCAAACTGGGTAGGTTGTAATCCCTGCCTAGTACTTCCTTTGCTGTTTGTCAAAGATTTTATTTTCAGAGGGGAAGAAAAGGAGAGAAACATCGATGTGCAAGAGAAACATCAGTTGGCTGCCTCTCGCATGCCCCCAGCCAGTGACCTGGCCCACAACTCAGGCATGTGCCCTGACTGGGAATCCAGCCAGTGACCTTTGGGGTCACAGGCCAGTACTTAGTCCACTGAGCCACACCAGCCAGGGCTTCCTCTGCTTATTTTTTAAATATGCAACCCTCTTCAGAAACTAGAAAATCAAAGTGTTCCCTATTTCTAAAGCAGCCTCAGACCACATCAGATAGCTGCTGGACAAAAAGAGACCGTAGAAGCCAAAATTCCAAACAATCAGCTAACCAGGAATCCCAGCTATTGCGAATTCACTATGAAATTGAATCAGGCCCCTTCCAACATGGTCCTTCTCAGACTTTTGTGTAACACAGATGCTTTAGCAACTCTTAAAATTTGGTTGTGCTTGGGTCATGAAACCCAGGATGAGAAGTTGTTATGGCTGTGTGTCACTCTCTTCAGGTAGCCTCCACCTGGATAAATGTCACAGCAGGTTGGAGAACAGGGCACATTCCTGAAAGTGGGTGCTTTAGGGAAGTTCTGGGGTCACCAGGATTATCCTGGATGCCAGCTAGAAACAAGAAGAGTTTGATGGAAAAGACCCTAAGTTGGGGACTAAGGTTCCTGGCGTGTTCGATTTTCAGGTGAACCATGCCCTCTGGCCTGTTTCTTTGCTATGAAGCATTTGATGTACCTCATAATTCCAGGCCACTGGCGCCCAAACTGATGCTGGTGAAATCTACATAAAATGCTCAAACAAAATTAGAGACTATTTGCTTCCAAAACCCTCAGCAAACCTCACAGAAAACACATTATATCATATTTCCTATTACACATTTCCATCTGCAGATGGTCATGAAAACTTTACACACACTTAGAGCTGAATTCCCTAATGGCCCCCCCTCCAGCTTGCTCCTCTTTATACTCCCGCCCCTTATAACCTGCCCTGGCTTCTGATGCAGACCCCTTTTCCCCTTTCCAGGGCAGCGGTGGGAGTGTTACCTGTGGCTTGGGCACAGGGAGAGAGAAGAACCAGCCATTCTCTACCTCTCTGCACCTTGGCTAGTTTTGCCAGCTTCCTGCTTCCCAGGATGGGGTGCCCTGAGGAGAAAGGAAGGACTCGCTACCTCCCAGCACCCAGTGGCTATGGGGAGAGTGTGGAAGGAGCCCCATACTTTCCCAAGTCCTTTGACCAAACCAGAGGTGCTTAGACATCTCACTAAGTGGATGCTGCTTCTGCAGTCCCCGCACAGCCCCTCCCAGGATGTGTCAGCATATTTACATGGCCAAAGCGGCAGCTTGCCTGATCATAAATTAGTGGGTTCAGAACTGAACTTGACATTTCATTTGGGACTAGCCCTGTGGATCAGGGGGGAAACGCTGGGGTAAGCCTACTCTGGGAGGAAGAAGCAGATAGGGGACAGCGGATCTGAGATGGGGAGGTACACTGGAGCCACCAGGAGCCCAGGACACAGGCATGAGCCACCATCTTTCCCTGGGCTGCCAGTGAAATTGGATGTGGGTTTCTCCACTATGATTTACCAGGTAGCTTTCAGCATCCCTGCCTGTCCCCAAGGAGTAGCCCTTCTTCCCCAATGAAGCCACATGACCCCAGCGTTGGGTGTGCCATCTAGGTTTTCTCCTGCAGAGAACCCTCCTTTGCTGCAGGCGGAGGAGGGAGGCAGAGAGGTAAGCCATAAGAGCAGCCCTATAGATCTTAATGTATCTTTGTTTTGTCCAACTGTTGTTAATTGGTTTTGTACCTGATGATGCTGGTGATGATAATGATGGTTATGAGTCTTCCTTGGCCAAATAAGGCTGGGAAATGCAGGGATGGACAGAGCTAATAAGTGGGTTAACTTGAGAATAAGGTTCTCAGAGCCTTTAATATACCAAAGGCAGACAGAAATTCCCTAGTGTTTTGAGCTCTGAAGCCTTTTCTTCAAGATTTAGGCAACACCAGGCTGTTCCTGGCACTAAAATTAAATGTACTCCCTGCAGACTTGAGTGGTTTCCTGTCTTGCCATACAGCAAAGCTAGAGATGGATCCCATCTTCCCACATTCTCATTCCTATTCGGTGACTGTACACAACTGGATAATTAACACTGCTTTTCCCCCCACAGAACATTGACATTACCAATTTCAGCAGCAGCTGGAGTGATGGCTTGGCCTTCTGTGCTCTCCTGCATACCTACCTACCTGCTCACATCCCGTACCAGGAGCTGAACAGCCAGGAGAAAGTAAGTCCTTGCCAGTTACCTGGGTATCTCTAGAACATATCCTAGTGGGGTGGGGTTTAGAGGCTTGAAGTAGAAATGAGGATGTTGGTACCAGGGACAGATAACTACTGAGTGTGTCACTACTATACAGAGCCCCATCCTCAGCAGATACTTCTCAGTGTCCCTGCTGATAGAGACCCCTTGTTACCTAGAAAAGTGTGTGAAGACCAGCTTTCTGTGGCCACTGAGAAGTTTCTGTCTCCCATTTTCAGAGAAAGTCCTAATAGAATCTCCCCTTTGTGATGTGGAGACCTTTGCCTCCCTTTTTCAAAGTCTTCAAAGAACCAACAAACATTGCCAAGGAGAGTTCCCTGCTCAGATAAGCTTGGGAAATGGTGCTTTATAACACACTTGAGAGATTTGCCGTGCCCATTAGCAAGGTCAGGACTCCAGATCCTTCCTTAAATGTGTGACTCCATTTAACTCAACATGTAGCACATCCATAGAACTTTTCTTTCTAATCACTTATAACAAGAGTTGGCAGACTTCTCCTGTTAAGGGCCAAATGGTAGACTTTGTAGGTCTGTGGAGCTCCATCACAGCTCTGGTCTACCTTTGGAGAACCGGAGTGGTCATGGATGATGTGGGAATGTTACCGGAGAAACCCTGGTTCTTCTTACCGTGCAGGAAAGAATATAGATCAGTGAGCCTAATTAGCATGCACACCAAATTTATTAATGCATGGGAGAGTGAAAATAAGGGTTGCCAACGGGCGGTGGCAAGCTTGCCCTAGTGTGGCCGGGCAGTTACCAGAGGCCCAGGGATTAGAAAGTCAAGGGCCCAAGAAGAGCAACTGCTCTGATTTAGTTGGCAGGATGGGGTTGTAGAAGTTACTATTGACGTACAGGTACAGGTGGTGGTGCTAGCTTTCCAGGATTGGGGCATGGATACCTGAAGGTGTTAATGGGCTGCTTCCATTAGGCACCATAGGCCTTTTTTCGACTTTAGGGCCTTGGGATGTAAACACAGTTTCCAAGGTTTTCCTTCAAGCCAGATAGTGGAAAGGACTTAGAATTCCAATGACTTTTTTCTTCTCACGCTAACAAAGTGTTTCTAATGATACTGGAGTACCTGGCTATATTATTAGACCGGGCCCAGGACTGCTGGGTAAGCAGGTGAGACATGCCTTCCTCTGCTTCTAGCCTCCTGTAATAGGCAGGCTCATTTGTCAAATGCTGATCCAGAACACACTACAGAATTACGTGGCAGGGTCTGCTTTGGAGATGTGGTCTGCACTCATCCAAGCCTCATGCATGTAATAAAGATGGCAGGGAGCAATGCAAATGTGTCCTCTGTCCCCATGAGACACAATCAGCAAGTGAGAATCCTGTACGGAACCTAACAAACAAATAATTATAAACTGTGGAAGGGCGGTGAGACGTTGCTCTGAGAGTGAACAGTGGGGATAATTCAGATGAGGGGCCTTCAAAGGCCTTCCTAGAAGGTGCTATTTCAGCCCAGTCTGAAGAAAAAACATGAAGGACCAGCAGTGCAGAGCTAAGGGGAGCTTTCCAGGGCTGAGAAATAGCCAGAGAAAGACAGCACCTTAGTGTAGTCCAGTTCATGGAGGCAGGCCAGCTGCCTGGAGTGCAGGTGAAGAGAAGGGGGCAGCAGGCCAGCGAGGCTCTGCAGGGCTCTTGGGCATGACTCTGAAAGTGTGTGTTTGGCTCCAAGTACTTTGGGAAGTCACTGAAGGAGACCAAACAATGAAAAGACACTATTCCTGTTTTTTAAAGATTCTCTCTCTCTCTCTCTAGTTTTTCTGTGAAACAAAATTGTCAGAGCAGTGCTATGAGAGATCACACGGAGACCGCTATGGGAGCAGGCAGTGGGTTTATTGAGGGTTGAGGAGGAAGGGCTGCTCCTGGACCCCCTCCAGGGCCCATGGAGCAGGGCATGGAGACTCCTGCCCTCCTCTCGGGCCTGTAGGAATCTCACCAAGAACTTCTGTTGGCACGTTTTTAAAGCTTGCAAGCCAAAGCAGGTGTGGCATCAGAGGTCTGACTAGGGCATTGTCCCTTGGGCAGTGTCAACAGCTATCAGCAAGTGTTTTTCTCTAGCAGATTCCCATGCATCCTGTAGTTCCAACCAGGTTTGTTAACACATTCCAACCCAGCTACCTCTATACTCTGACAAAAATGAACTGGAAAGGAAATAAGAATGCAATAGGAACTACCAGTTGGGAGGCTGCTGCAGTGGTCATTGTGAGAACTTGGTTTCTCTGTCTTCACCCATCAGACATGGGCCTCGCCTGGAGTGGGTCTGTACAGGGCAAGCTGTAGTGTGATGGTTCTTGGCTTCATGCAGAAAAGATTTCACAACGTGACTCTGTCAAAGCAAGTGTTGCCCTGAGCGATCACCTGGAGACCAAAATAGAGCCAGCAATGAGTTTATTGAGGGTTGGAAGGGAAGGGTTACTCCTGGGCCACTTTGAGGGCCCATAGGTGTCTCACCTAGGACTTCTGCTGGCATGTTTTTAAACTTGAAAACCACACATTTCAGCAAGTGTTTGTGCAAGCGGATTCCCAGCATCCTGTTGTCCTGACAGGTTAATTTTCCACCCTGGCTGCCTCTAAAGACTGACAGAGTCCAGGTGACTATGAGGGTACATTTATTGAAGCTGGGGACAGTGAAACAAGGAAGGGCTTAGCATAGAAGAAGCAACAGGAAAGCCCAGGATGAGCTGCTGCTGCCCATTTTCTTAGAGTTTGGGAGATGCATGCCAAAGGAGAAATGAGGAAAGAAGAAGGGAAATGAAGTGGCACCAGCACCTCCCAGACGATGAGCACGCCCATGCTGGGTCCTTTGTCTTCAGGCTTTTCTGTCTGTCTTGCAGGCAGGAATCTTAGCTGGAGGTCGCAGGGGAGGGTCTCAGCATAATGAATATTCATCAGTTCTCCAGGTTGGTCTTTTCAGGGTGTGGTCTCCACTGATTGGTCAGTGACGGGGCAGGGGATCCTTAGTCCTAACAGTTAGTTCTGGCATCACCCACTGGGTATTACTGCTTTTCTGGGCCTGAAGCTCAAACATAACTTGAGGCCTAGATGTGGTCTCCAGAAAGGAAAGGCCAGGGAATAAAGGCCAGACCCTTGTTTTCCCAGTCTTGCCCCCTGCCAGGCACTGGGGGCCCTTCTCCCCAGTGACCCTTTGTACTTGACTGTAAGCTGTTCAGCCATTGTGTTTTGCTCTTTATCTCAGCTTCCCTCTTCTACCTGCCATGGAATTTTCTTAGCTTCTTGTTATCCTGACTCAGTAGTAATGTAGATAGAAAGATTTGAGATATGTCTTAGATATAGAATCAACTGTACTTAGTGACTGATTGGTTGTAGGGGAGGGTCAGAGGTAAAAATCAGTGATGACTCCAGGTGTGCAGCTTCACAGGACCATTTTCTGAGATAGAGAAGAATAGGTATCTTTAAAAGTTCTATTTTGATTATCCCACATTAAGATAAAAAGTTCAAAGAATGGTTATGTCATTGATGGTGAGAATAAGGGATTTAATGTTTTTAGAGTATGTGTTGGGGCTCTCCAGAGAAACAGAACCAATGGGATGTATAGAGAGATAAAGAATTCTGTTAAGGAATTGGCTCACACAGTTGTGGAGACAGAAATTCAAAATGTGCAAGACAGGTTGGCAGTCTGGAGACACAGGAGAGAGCTGATCTATAGTTCAAGTCTGAAGGCAGTCTGCAGCCAGAATTCCCTCTTCTTCTTAAAGAGAGTGTCATCTTTTTTTAATTAAGGCCATCAACTGATGAGACAAGGCCCATCCACATCAGGGAGGGTATTTTACTCTACCTGAAGTATACTGACTGACATAAACATTAATCTCATTTTTAAAATGTCTGCACAGATTGCCTCTCAGCCTTTTGGCAAAGATCAAATGTAGTATCTGGTCTTACCAGTTTAAAAATACCTTAACAAAAACATCTCAAATAGCATGTGGCCAAATATCTGGGTACCATGGTTTAGCCAAGTTGACACATAAAGTTAGCCATCACAGCATATTAAAATTCCACAGCACTTTTTTGTGTGGCGCTGGATAGGGTTATTAAACATTTGGAAAGAACAAAGAAGTTCTGTTTCGAATCATGTTAAAACATCCATGAACTGTGCAGGCAGCAAGATTAGTCAGGCAAGCAGTTCGGATAGTATTCAGAGCTGGGAAGACAGATTAGGATCATCAGTGACCAGATCTGCACTCACTCAACTTCACGAAATGATGGAAATGTTCTGTACCTGCTGTCCAGTCTGGTAGCTACTGGCCACATACACTTGTGAGCACATGCAATGTGGCACATGCGACTGAAATTGTGAATTTTTAATTTTCGTTACTTTTCATTGAGCCACATGGCTACTACATTGGACAGGACAGACAAAAACGGTAATTAAGCCTAATGTACCAACCCTGTAATCACACAGTTGGTTCCCCTGGCAACCACCCCCCTCCTATTGTTACCCAGGGGCTTTTCAAAGGCCACCTGTTTCACCTCTGTCTCTCTGAAGCCTCTTCTGGAACTGAAGACAAAAACCAAGTATTATAACAAGAGGTATCCCTATGTCTCTAATATAAGAAATGACCTGGGTTTTAGGGGACAAAGACCAAATAATATTTCTTACTATGAATCACAGTATCACAGAGGCATAAAGAAAAGGCCAAGTAGCAAGCCTTGAAGGCTTCAGTGCTTGTTTAGGTGGAAGGGGGTCAGGGAGGAGGAGCCAAGCCCAAGTCCAGCAGTGACCTTGGCTGGTGTTCACGCTTCCTGTTCTCTCCATTCTTCAGCCTTTGCCTTTTCTATATGACATTATCAAGATAATTGAGTAAATAATGGGCATGAAACAATTAAATAATCAGAAGGCCTTACCAAAACTATAGTAAGTGTAAGTCTGAGCTCTTAGACACATGCTGTCTAAAGCAGGGATCTTTCTGAGAATGTGAAATGTCTGTCTGTGGTCATGCAGTTGCACCTGGGCTTTTTATCCTTGAGTCAGTAAGGCTCTTGTGAAAATAATGAGCCTGAAGTGTTTGCTTACACACTTTGAAGTTGTGAGCATACCTTGTGAGGACTGAAGCTGTACTGTCCTTCTCTGGATGCCCAGCGGTCCCCACACATGATGTCCAGTATCCAGGGACCTGCTGCAGCTATGGAAATGTTCGTTAGTACCAACAGACCACACAGTTTGCTCACTTTCCATTGTCCTCATACCGGTACCCATATTTTCTACCTTCAGAGTTGAGATTCTTCTCCATAATCGGTAATGCTGTCCTCAGGGAGCACCTAAATCAGATTGTGGAAGACTGTGGGTCTGTGAGGAGGTGAAGGAGTCAGCTCCAGATCACTGGGATTTCTATTTCCAGGCCTCTGTGGCTTCACAGCCTTCTTGTCAGCTGGAGTTGAGGCTGCACCCTGGAGCCTAGGACTCTTGTTTGCAGGTTACCACCTGCCCTCCGCCCCTACCCAGGGAACACCTGCTTCCTGCACGCTCATGTAGGTGCACTCAGGTGGAGTGAATTTTCACCACTTCCCAGGGTAGGAGCAATGCTTCCAGTCAGTGTGCTAAGAGAAACTCAAACATGTAAAGTCACTGATGGAGGTTTTCAGAGTGGCATGTCAACACAACGTAACACGGAGCTCGTGTGAGAGGCAAACTGAGGTGACCTCACCCAAGGAAAGAGGGTGAGAGAGGGCAGCTCTACCTAAAAGGTACCTGTGAAGTAGGGTTTCAAAGAGAGCAAGGTAATTTGAAGGAAACACACCCCTTCATCATTGTTAGAATGAGGGATGTCTAGCCCTTGCCTGATAGAGCCTGATTTGGGTGCGCTCCCAGTGTTGGGTCAAAAAAGGGAACCGAAGCCCTGGCGGGTAGCACAGTGGATAAGGTGCCGGCCTGCGAACCCAAAGGTCGCAGGTTCGATTCCCCAGCCAGGGCACATAACAAGGTTGCAAACCAGGTCTCCAGTCACGTCTGTGGCTGGAGGCAGGTGAAAAGCAACCATACATTGATGTCTCTCTCCCTCTCTGCCTCTCTCCCTTCCCCTTCTTCTAAAAATAATGAAATAAAATCTTTAAAAAAAAAGGGGGGGGAAACTGAAAAGAAGCCTGTGTAAAAACCTACTCAAACCAAAGTGTAAAAATTACGTGACATGTGAGTAGTCCAGAAAGTTTAGAACTCATGAGCTATCCTAGCAAGATAGACATAATTAAGCCAAGTGAGTTTGACATTTGTATTAAATAGGGAATTTCTGATAAAACTAACAAAGAGATAATACAGAGGATGTGAGTTACAGTCAGTGGAAGTTTGGGTGTTTTTCAATAAAAAGCAGATATACCTGTCATCCTGTGGAAATGTCCACCTCCACCAAACAGATTCAGGTGATAGAATGAAGTGTGAGTGTGTCAGTGTCTGAAGTGAAATAGAAATTCGGGACTTGGGTTCCTACTTCCATCAGTTTCAGGTAAAATCTCTGCTAGCCAGGCATGTGTTGGGTACTTTCACTGTCCTAGGGCTAGAAGGTTCCAGGCCTGCATTTATACCCCAACCAGCACACACCTGCCTGACCATATAGGCACTGCTGCAAGTGCTGTGGACGGGAGGCCCTTTTGAGCTCCACCCTGGGCATTCTTTCACGCCCCCTCTGTGGCCGCCTCCTTCCAGCTGGCCCCCTCATGGGGACTGTGACCATGCTGTAACGATAACACTCATTTTTGTTAACCAACAAGTCACTTTCTCTTTTCCATGTCATGCTGCCCACTACTTCAAAGCATTTTGAGAGTTTTCCACCTTGAACCATTTCTTCTTTGTTGAGCATTTGCTTAGAAAATACCAGAGGTTTCATTAGAATCAGGCTAGGTCTTGAGGGAATTCTGTATAATACCTTGGGTTTAAAAATGCCTTTTTCTTAGACCTTGCCAGTAATCAAACAATACACATTAAAACCATAATATTCTATGTAAGTCAGGGTTTGAGAAAATTGGTATAACATTTTAGAATGCAATTTTGCTTTACATACCAAAAGACATTAAAATATTTGTACCTTGACTTCTAAACTAATGGTAGCCTAAAAGCTGGCTTACAAAACCTCTCCTCCCTAAAACCAAAAAATCTTTTAAAATAAGGACAGAGGCCTCCTTAGCACCAAAATAGGAGATTTGCCATCCATAGTTTGGGCTAAATTAAAGGAAGCCAGAAGCCAAGTTATAGCTCCTCTGTCAACAGAACAGAGAATACTGTTACTGAAATAGCTAAAGTTTCCTGTTCACCCCATTAATTCCCCTTAACTTGGAAGAAGGGGGCTGGTGGCATGGCAGGATGACCATAGATGACCCACTTTGCAAGACCTTGGCCAAGGTGAGAAGAAAACATGTGTTTCCATGGCTTAGAGTTTGTCCATGACCTGTACCAAGAGCCAAGAGTTTACTTCGGTATCATCAGGACAAAATCCTTAATCTTCAGACAGAAGGCATGTTGGTGGATAGAGGCTGGAAGCTGCTAGGCAGGGGACAGGGGGTGGGGTGTATAAAATTATGTCTTAAAATCTAAATGGATAAAATAAAATTTTACTGAGGAACCTAAAACATGAGTATGTACAGAAACACTTGGCTCCCAACTATACTTAGTTTACTAACTTAATTAAATTTTGATATAATCCTAATCATTTTCATATAAATTATGGAGGGAAAGAGGCATGACCAAATGATTCTTAAATGTATTCAGATGAAGAAACATCAGAGCACAACCAGGAAGAGTCTCAAAAAAAAAGCAATAAATTAGGGATAAATGATTATGGATCAGTATCTTTCAAATTCTAGGGAAAGTTATTTCTAACCTAAAGTTATTAACCAAATATGATGGTACAAAATAAATTTTCATATAGAAAATGTCTTGTTCCCACCTACATTCTTAAGAAGAAAAACCTTTGAACCTACTCTAATGGAACAGGGGTGTTATGCAGAAACTAGGACCGAAGGACTTCATAGAGCAATAATATGGTTGAGTCACAAAGAGGAAAATCCTTGGGGAAAATCGATGTCTTTAGTAGCCCAACATCATGATGAACTATAGAGAAGAAAGTGTAATTGTAGTGCACTACTTCGTAAATGCTGTTTGTTTTCAGTTTTCAAAATTGTCCTATTAAGATAGGACAGAAGGCTTACATGTGTTTATTGAAAAGGAAGTGAGTGTTTTAATAATTTAAAATTAAAACTTGACAAGGTGGAAGAAAGATGAGGGGAACTTCTTCCTCATCATATGTAGTAGAGTCAGAAAGTACTGTACATAATTGATGGAACAAAAAATGAAGATGTAAGGATTTATTTGAAGTCACAGACACTGGTAAAAGTACTAAAATTAGCTATATGTCTCTAAGAAAGAAAAGAGAGGTGCATGATACTTGAGTCCTCATTCTGGGAGGAAACATGTAGGTAAAGTTTTAGAAATCGAGACACAGTGGTGTGAAGCTGTTGAAGAGATATGGAGGTTAGTCACTCGCAGAACCAGGCAGAGAAGTTGAGTGGTTCTTGCAGTGACCCAGGATTTGGGGGGGGACAGTTTTTCACTTGAGTATATTTAACTATGAACACATATTACTTTGATAACTTCTTAACATAACATCATGATTAAACAACTGTTGATACATAACAGAAGTGTATGCCATATATCTGGACAAAGTAAAAAATAACAGAACAAAAATTTATCTTTGATAGTGAAGAGTCAGTAGGTATATAGTTTTTTAGTAAAAAATATAACCTATCACCTTTTTTCTTATATTAAGACCATTGTTTGAATATTTGACTTAAATTTTTAAGTGTTTTATAGATTTTCTATATGGGAGTATTAGTTTTTTCTTAGCAAAAGCTATATATTTTTAATTGGTAATTTCAGTCTCTTTGTCTTTTCAACTTAGAAAAGGAATCTCTTGTTGGCATTTGAAGCAGCTGAAAGTGTAGGCATTAAACCCAGCCTGGTAAGTATCCTATTTTGTACCCTTGTCATACTTCAGTCTAATCATGTAAGGGAGAGCTTTATGCCATCTACTAACAGTGTCTTACGAAAACAGAAATTCATTTGCTGAGGATGTGTTACTCGTGGTCCCTAATATAAAATTATCCAGTTAGTCAGACCACATATGACTTAGAGTTTTTTCAATTAAGACTTATTGTCATTATATTTCAGTTCTGGAAACACAATGAACTGAATTATTAAAGCCCTCTCATTCAAATCACCTAGTATTCTGAATGAAATATAATTTTTATTTTTTATTTATTTTTTAAAAGATTTTATTCATTATTTTTGAATGAGGGGAAGGGAGGAAGGAAGAAAGGGAGAGAAACATCAATGTCTGGTTGCCTTTCACCTGCCTCTAGCCGGGGACCTGGGTAAAGACCTGGCTTGCAACCTGGTTATGTGCCTTGGCTGGAAATTGAACCAGCAACCCTTGGGTTCACAGGCCAGTCAGTGCTCAATCCACTGGGCCACACCAGCCAAGGTGAAATGTAATATTTAAAATGTCATTACGTAGCTGAGCTCTGAATAAAGAGTGGGAAAGAACCAGGTGCCACAAATTAAAAAAGACGGAAAAACCAGAGCCATGAGGCCTAAGTTCACACTGGGATGATGCCCAGGCCAGGGCTGGGGACAGGGGTAGTGGGCTGCAATAATGGGTATTATTTCATACCCATCTGGCACAAGAGCATTACTACTGAGACCCCTGCACAAAGTCAAGGTGCACAAAATGCAGCTCTTCATAGTGAAAGGGAATATAAGAAACTCCACCTGCCAGTCCAAGCAGGTGAAGAGGAAGTATCTCTGGTGCTGGAAGCTCCTGGGCTAGTAGTCCAGTGATTATTGGAGATATGCTCACAAGCCCAAATTACAGAACACTCAAAAAAATTACCTATTTGAACTTATCAGAGATACAACAAACAAGAGAATCGTTTCCCAGAACTAGAGATGATAAAACAGCAGAAAGGTACTGCAAAAAACTATGTTTAAACATATTAAAGAGATTAGAGGAATAGAACTCATAAGGAAGGAGCATATTATTATAAAAAAAGGTTAGGAAAAATAATCAAATAAAACTTCTGGAAAAGGAAATTTGGAATTAAAAGCACCAGTTGAGTTGAAAATCTGATCAGATACACAAGAAGAGAACTGGAAAATAGATCTAAGAAAATTACCCAGAACATAGAAATATTAAAAAAATGGAAAATACAATAGAGGGGTTTTATAAGTTAGCATGTGTTCAATGTCAAGAAATGGAAAAGCTACCACCCTGGCTGGTGTCGTTCAGTGGACTGAGTGCTGGCCCATGATCCAAAAGGTGGCAGGTTAGATCGTCAGTTAGGGCACATGCCTGGGGTGCGGGCCAGGTCCCCAGTTGGAGGCAACCACGCATTGATGTTTTCTGCCTCTCATTGTCCCTCCCTTCCCCTCTCTGAACTAAAGCAATTAAAATTTTTTAAATGGGAAAACCCACTTAACAGTTGCTTTAACCGTAAAGGTGTTATTTTCTAAAAAAGAAAAACAAATCCAGAAGTGGTTTTAGGCCCAGCTCAGTATTGAATCCAGGACCCAGAGTGCTTCTTCTCTAGATTTAGCCATCTCTGATGTGCTGGCGCCTTCTCCCCTCCTTGGCTGCCTGTTCTTCTGTGGTTGAATGTGGCTGCCAAGCTCCACATCATTCCCTTCTGCAGGGCAGAAAAGATGGTGAAGGGGTAGAATAAGTGCTTTACCTCTTCCCCCTTTGATAAGGGAATCAAAAGACTCCCCAGAGTCCTTCCATCTCATTGTCATTACTGTGTCACATGGTGACTCCAGTGGCAAGGCAATTTGATAAAGTGAACATAGGGCATTTTCAGCCTCTCTAGTAGAAAGCCTGCAAGAGAGGAGGTTGGGAATGACAATTGGGTATCGAAGAATGTAAGAAACATGAACAATAAAATCAGTCAGTGACCATGTCCCATGTCAAGTAGTAATTCCAGAATAGGAAAAACAGAATGGTAGAGAAATAATATTTGAAGAAATGGTACCTGAAATTTTTCCATAATGATGAAAGACTACAGATTCATAATGAATCTCAAACAGGATAAATAAAACAAAATATTCATTCAGATGAATCTTAACTTCAGAAAAAGTAAAGACAGATAATCTACAAATAAATTTTTTAAAAAGACAAACTAGCAGAAAATTATCAAAGGCTAGAACAGGCAACTCACAAATCACCAATTAACATTTAAAAGATGCTCAATCTCATTAACAATCATGAAAATCTAAGTTGAAATTGTAATTTCACTGTAGTTAGGCAAATTTCCATAACCCTCTGAGGAATGAAGAAGGGAAAGTATAGAATTTTAGTACATGAACAGTGTTACATTAATGTGTTTGAAACAGAATGGACAGTTTTCTAAAGAAATATAAATATATTTAAAATGTTAAATGTCAGTATTTCTCCAAAGCTTACTAAAAAATAAATGGAATTTTAACCATTAAAAAGTTGAATTATTTAAAATGTAGTCACACACACACAACCAGTAAGCCCAGATTCTACTAAACCTTCAAGAAAAAAATATCATATATATCGGAATCTAGACAATTTAAAAAGTAATGACCCTGGCTGGTGGCACAGTGGATAAGGTGCCGGCCTGCAAACCCAAAGGTCACTGGTTTGATTCCCCAGCCAGGGCACGTAACCAGGTTGCAGGCCAGGTATCCAGCCAGGTTCATGGCTGGAGGCAGGTGAAAGGCGACCATACATTGGTATCTCTCTCCCTCTGGTTTTCTCCCTTCCCCTCTCTCTGGAAATGATAAATAAAATCTTAAAAAATAATAATAATAATGAGGGAACTTACATCTCTGGCCAGAATTGAGAATCAAAGATAGAATGAGAACTTGCTAGAAGATTATATTATATAGAAAAGTATACAAGAATACATTTTTTGTTTTGTTATAGTTAATATTTCCTTCTTTCTTATTTAATATTTTTCCTGATTTTTATCTAATGTAATTTAGAAGTTAGCAAAAGCTGGGAAGAGTATGAGATCATCTGCCGACCTCATTGTCCGAGCCAGCAATTCCATTTTAACAGAGATGTCTGTGAGGAGCTACTGACAAGTATAATTAATCTCAAAGGCACTTAGGAATGTTTGTGAGCAATTTAACAAGTTTATGTCATCAACAAAATAGAAACTTCCTATATTATTAAATTTGCTTTTTTAGCCCCGGCTGAAGGGAGTTGAAAGTATGGTCCCATAACTGAAAGGCTGTGGGTTCAATTTCTGGTCAGGGAAAATACCTAGATTGTGAGTTCAACCCAGGTCTAGGCATATACAGGAGGCAGCCAATCAATACTTATCTCTCACATGATGTTTCTCTCTCTCCTTTCCTTTCTCTCTAAAAGCAACGAAAAAGATCCGTAGGTGAGGCTAAAAAAAATTTGCTTTCCAATATCTTGGTGTGGATTGAAAAATAATATAGGTAATTGATTATGCATAATACTTTTAAAATGCATCCAATAAAAAATAGCGATAAGAATCCCAAGCTTTTAATTAAGTTCTATTGTTAAAGAAAACATTTACTTACATGTATGTATTCAAGTAAGTATAGGTTTCTAGGTGTAGCATATTTGTAAGGACAATTTTTTACAAGTGAAAAACCTACAGCATTCCCCACATCTTAGCAAGCATTCCACATCTGCCAGAGTGTGACTCAGAGGGCTGGCCATCGTGGGGCACCTGTGGGCAGCACCTCACAGAACAGGTAAGAGGGGACATACGTGTAGCACTGTTGCTGTCACTGCGAGAATAGCCAGAGGTGTGTGTCCTCCAGGGGTTGGTGAGTTTTAATGCAAAGACATTCCCACACCAGTCATCTGTCTGTACTGGTGTCAGTGACTGAGTCAACCAGGGCATCCACCAGAACAACCACTGTGCACCCATGTCAGGGAGTTCAGGCCTTCTGTGGGAGAGATGCTTACACCTGAGGATTATAGGAGGTGGCAGGACGCATCCTTGGGCACACCTAGGCCACTCTGTAGTGTAAACCTCAAAGGGTTCTTTCAGAGTGCCCTCAACCATTGACCATGGGAAAAGCATTGTGGCATGCCTGCAATGTGCCAGGCATTTCTGTGAGTACACTCCCTGGCCCTCAGAGCCTTGTGAGGTGGGTGCTCCTTACCAGTGGGACCGGAGGTTATGTGCAGGTCATGAAAGATGTATAGTCCCTGAGTGGCTAAGGCAAGTGGCCCCAGCCAGCCCTCTCACCCACTCAGGCCCTGCAGTTAGGACAGCTGAGCCCACCTCTGGGCACTTAAAGCACAGTTGACTCAAAGTCCTGTATGTCTGACTATCGAGCTTCCTTCCACCCCACCCCCAAACGCTTGTGCTGCCAAGAGCAAGAAGGATTATCTCTCTTTATTTTTCAATTGTTTTTTATTGTGGTAAAATGCAGATAACATGATCTAAAGATCTGTTTCTTGGTCAATACCCTGATGTCCTGAATAATACAGCTTTATAGATCGTGAAATTGAGCAAATTCCAACTTGATTCTTTTCTGAGTTGTTTTGGCTGTTCTAGGACCTTTGCCTTTAGATCATTTTGTTGATTCTACCAAAAAAGCTTGTTGGAATTATGGTTGGAGGTGTGTTGTAGCTATAGATCAGATTGAGAAGACTTGACATTTTAATGCTACTGGGTCTTCCAATCCATAAGCATGGAATATGTCTTTATTATTTAGATTTCCTCAGTGGTTTGTAGTTGTCTGCATATAAATCCTGCACAGGTTTTTTTGTTTGTTTTGTTTTTAAATTTATACTGTTCTTACTGTTCTTGTTTTTCTTTTTCCCTTCTCCTCTCCCTCCTCCTCCTTTTGCCTCCTTTCCTTTCATTACCCCTGCCTTCTCTTTCTTTTTCTTCTTCTTATTCTCCTTCCAATTTAAAAATGCTTGTTACAAATTATAGTTGTTCTTGGGCAGTATATAGGAAAGCAGTTGACTTTTGGATATTGACTTTACATCCTAAGACCTTGCTAAGTTTGCATATTAGTTCCAAGAGATTTTTTAAATATTTCATTTACTCATTTCTAGAGAGAAAAGGAGAAGAGAAAGAGAGGGCAAGAAACATCAATGTGTGGTTGCCTCTGGGCTGCAACCCAAGCATGCGCCGTGATGAGGAATCGAACTATGACCTTTTGGTTCACAAAAGGCACTCAATCCACTGAGCCAGACTGGCCAGGGCAGTTCCAAGAGATTTTATTGTAGACTTTAGAGTTTTCTACACAGGCAATCATCTAATCAGCAAATAAAAGACAGTTTTGTTTCTTCCTTTTCTATCTACATGCCTTTCATTTCTTTTTCTTGCGTTATTGCACTAGCTAGAACTTCCAGTACAGTGTTGAAGACAAGGAGTAAGGGAGACGCTGTAGCCCCATTCCTTTTTCTTGATCTTAGGGGAAGGCTTTCAGCCTCTCACCATTAAGTTATGCCAACTTTGGTTGGGGTTTTGGTATAATTCCTATATTAGGTAAAATAAATTCTCTTCCATTCCTAGTTTTTTTAGAGTTTTTATCATGAATGGTTGTTAAATTTTGTGTAATGCTTTTCCTACATTTGCTGATATGATCGTATGTTTTCCTTACTTAGTCTGTTAATATGAATTACATTGATTGATTCATGAATGTTGAATCAGCTTTGCATGCCTAGGGTGAACCCTGCTTGATCTTGATTCAGCCTTCTAATGTTTATTAAGGATTTTGTGTCTATGTTAATGTGAAAAATTGATCTGTAGTTTTCTTGTAATGTGTTTTTTCTAGTGTTGTTCTTGGGGTAACACTGGCTTCATAGAATGAATTAGGAAGTATTCTTTCCTCTTTTATTTCCTGGAAGAAATTGTGTCGATAGTATTATTTCTTTCTCATGTATTTGGTATAATTAACCACTGAAACCACCTGGGCCTGGTATTTTCTTTTTTTGGAAGGTTTTTAACTACTAATTCAAATAAATGTTATGCATCATCAGATTTTTATAAATGCAGCATACTCTCTCTTTTCCTGAAGTGTGTTCAAATGTGTTCAAACATGTTCAAATGTGATGTTGACTATGTACCAAAATATTTTAAGTTTAATTATTATTAGGTTCAGGCATGTGAGATAGTCTTGAGTAAAATTGAATATTGGTCGGACCTCTGAGCCATCTCTGAGACAGAAGACCCACCCTCCCCACCGTGCAGAGGAAAGTCATCATCTCTCTTGCATGTGTAGGAATTTCTTAATTTTTCAGAGCTCAGTTATCTCCTAAATAGCACGTTCAATTCCTGACTATTTCCTTTTTTTTTTTTTTTATTGTCATGTTAACAAGTCCCATTAATAGAATTTTCGTTTTTCACACATCAATCTGTGTGCACAGCCCTGACTACAGTATTTGAGGTAGAAGACTTTTTGTATTCTGTGATAACTTCCTTTTTAAATTTTTCTTGGTATGTGTGTATAGAATATTGCACTTACTCCTTCTCCGCCCCTCTCACATGACCAGTGATATGCTGATAATTTTTTAGTATAACCAGGGAGCAAAATCTGTAGAATATATTTACATGGTGTTGAAACAGGGGATAAATGTCTGGTTACAGCTAGTTCTGTCACTGCCTATGATGACATGGGAGCAGATGTCATCATCCATTCAGCCTTATCTTCCATTGAATTTCTGCTTCTGGCCTTATATTAGTGTCCTTTCCTGCTGTTTTCTTGGGGACACAGAGGAATCCATATTCAATCCCAAGTGAATTATGAAATCTGACAAATGACATACATTTCAGGAAATTTCCCTAGCCCTGTTGCCTGGCACTTTCTGGCTTTGCTTCCTGCCTGCTTGTCAACTACTAAGTTAACATTGAATGGTAACACTTAACCTGGTAAAACGAATGATTGCATTTTGAGATGGTTCAAGAACTTTGAGGTAATCGCATTCTTGAGAATGTATCTTAAGGCACTAATTCCACAGAAGGAAATAATATAAACCAAGATGGTTATTGCAAAGTCTGTAGCTTGAGGCGAACACAAACTATCTGTCACATGCGGCCAGTGGAGGGACAGCAGTTCTCATGGACAGTGTATGTACTGAGGGACAACCAGCCACACAGTACAGCAGCATGGGGACACAGGATGGTGATGTGGGGATTATGCATGAGAGCGTTATGAGAAGCACAGAGACAGTGTTGGAGACATAGGTGGGAATCACAGGTAACAGAAGCAGAAATCCCTTGAAAATAATGGAATTAGGGATGACTTTCTCGTCACACTTTTTTTTAATGTTGCCATGTTAAAAGTTGAGCAGGGAGGGCAGTCCTATTTATAATGTCTTTTTAAAGGGATGATATTTTCTTTTAACTAATCACATTCCGCTCATCTCGGTGTTGGCCTCCATCTGACATCTTGCGAATGGAGTGTGTTTTACAGCAGCAGCACGGGCCAGCCCTGGTCCTGAGCCCTTCAGTGACTCTTCCTCTCTCCTGCAGGAGCTCAGTGAGATGCTGCACACGGACCGACCTGACTGGCAGAGTGTGATGCAGTATGTAGCCCAGATATACAAGTACTTTGAGACGTAAACCTGAGGACCCAACAGCAGCCACTGCCAACTTGCCATTTGTCCTGGAGCACCTGGTCACTTTCCACTGGTCCTGCTCTGCCTTTCAAAGGAAGGTCCCATCCAGAGGGGACCCACACACAAACAGGAAACAGAGCTGGATTCCCTGTGCCCCCACCTTGAAGCTGGACATGAATGGAGGGAAATTGGGGGAGCCTTGCTCTCCCAGGGGGACGTCTGCAGTCACATTGAGCAACTGCCCTGAGCAGTGCCAAGACTCACAACAGGCATTTGAAATCTGCCACCTTTTTTACTAATAGGCCTGGCTTTTGCCTTTATAACAACTTTGCCCTTTCTACCCATCATATGCCTCCAAAAAAGAAAAACTGACAACAGACAGGTGTGTGCTCTCAAGCATCCTGGAAACGCACAAACATGCCTTTTGGGAAAATGTACTGATGTACTGATGTTCTAGGTAACAATTTCAGCACCTAGAACTTGGTTACATTGTCAGATCTTTCTGCCACTTCTATGGTAGGAAGAAGAAACATGAGAATTAAAAGTAGCCCTTGGGCAGTGGGCTTTCTGTCCCTGCTCACCTGCGCAGTGCCCACACTCGGCTGGTCCCGTGTGTGCCAGCTGTTGGCCTTCTCCGCCTGTCCTCCTGTTTACTAACACTCATGCACACCCACACACACTGTCCCACATGCGGAATGGACAGAGACCCCTCGTGAGCTTAGGCCTGTGTCTGCTGGGGTCTGGGTATTTGTGCAATGAAACACCTTATGATAATGTATTTCTTGGGACACTGGGCAGACAGCAAATTTAAACACTATTCCAACGTTAGACTTAATTAGCATGCAGTACTTCATCAGGCCTTGCGTGTTGACAGGGCAAAGGAAGCCCTCAGGGAAAGCAGAGATGGCTCTGTTCACAATTGAACAAAGAAACATGTAGTTTCTCTGCTATCCTATCATCACCTTGTGTGACAGCAGAACCTCCAAGTGGCCCCATTCCCCTCAGGAATACTCTGTGCAAGTAACCACCTGGTGGTTCACGGGTGGTTCTTGGCTGGCAAATAAACTCATCTTACACCACAGTGTGGTGGAGCTCACATAAATGAATCTGAGGTGAGATCATCCATGCCCATCATGTGCTGATGACAGGGTCCATCACTCTGAGCTAGTGCCCCTCAGACAAAGGGTCATTCATCCCATAAACTGCTGAGTTACAGGACTGCTGTTGTTTCTTGGAGTAACTCTCCCATGGTGGTGGCCCTTATTCCAGTCAAGAGCCTGGAGGCTACAACCTAGCCACTGTCCTAGGAGGGGTTTGGTCCCTCCCTCCAGGCCACCTTTGGGAGGTGGCAGCTGGCCTCTGCTGGCCTATCTGTCCTCCGACTCAGGCACTGTGGCTCTCTGGTGTGAGCCTGCATTAGAATCTCCTAGCCTGCTCCAGCTACTGAATCCAAGTACCTGGCATGGGACTGGGGACGTGTCCTGTGTGTTGTCAGCACACCCAGGGTCCACTGAGAGGCGGGCAGGGTAGCGTGGTACAGAGAGCGCTGAGCAGTCTGCTGGTGAGGTTTCCTAACTGGCCCTTTGTTTTCAAGAAGTCGGAGGCGCAGGCTGAACAAATCCACCTTACTCTTTTCCGATCAACATACCCAGATGGAAGCAATCACTTATGATGCTTCCTGCATCTGCCTTCTGTTGACGTGACTGATACACTCATTTTCCCAGTGCTTCTGGGCTATTCGAGGTCACAGCGGGGAAAGGAACACATCATGCAGTGGGGCCAGACTGCTGGTAGCTGTGCTTAAACCGAGATTACAGTGAGGCTCTGCACATGGGAGGCCCTGAGGTCCCGGGCACCTGCAGGGAGGTTTGGCACTGTCAGCACCGTGTGTTTATGATCACCATGAATGGTTCCGTATAAGCTCTGGGTAAGCAGTCTGGTGCCCTTCCCCCCCCTCCCTGCTGAGGCCTGCTCCTTCAGATTAAAAAGAAGGAAAGCAACGCGCTATGAAAGGAAGACCATGTGGAGATTAATTTTTGTAATTCAAAGAAGTTCCTTTGCTTCCATTTTCTTTGCTGGTGGGCATGCATGGAGAGGAAGCATGTATCCTATCAAGAGAAACACAGGTGGCGTTGGGGGCCAGTCTGACCCTGCTGGACCCAGGGAGGGGACTGAGGCAGCTGGAGTGTAGGCAGGCCTTCCAGCACTGCAGGTCTGGGGAAAACTGTCCACCAAGCAGGGTTTTTAGATCTGTTTTCAGCTGGAGAGCTCAGACCACAAGGCAAAGGTGGAAAATTAATACACTTAGAAAATGAAGTTTGTCAGCAAGTTGCATCATTTCCAGTTTTCTGTCCTGAGGTTTTCATAGGCTACAAGATCCATGTTTCTCACCATCTTCCTTCAGCCAGTACTCTCAGTCATTTAAAATTATTTGCTGATTCTGCAGATCCTTTTTTAAGATATTGTTTTTATATAAAAGACACGGGCGAATTGCAAGTTTTTAAAACATGTAAAAAGAGGCCATGGGTCTCAGTTTTGCATGCTGTCCCATGGACTTGAACTGTCACCGACCTGTGATGCTGCCATGGCCCCTGTCTCCCTGGGCCAATTCTCACTACTCTCATCCCCATCCTGTGAGACTGTCTTTGGTTTCTGTTCTTCGTTCTGTTGCTGTTCTGTAGCTTTTGTTGAGGCCATCCAAAGTAGATGCCCTGGTGTTTCACAAATGCACTTCCCAAAGTAATCTGCCGCCTGCTGGTTCTCCTCCCACTTTCCCACTGAAGGGAGGGCAGACTCTTCCAGGGCATGTGAAGATAAAGGATTCCGGTCTGTAAATACAAACCCATTTGCCAAATCCAGCAGCAGTTCTTCCCATTCCGAAGCCTGAGTGCCATGTGGAGATGAACTACCAAGGATATGCAATAAAGGATGTAAACTAACAACCTTTCAAAAAGTTTTTAATGTCTCAGTTGCCCAAGTTTGCTTGGTGTTTCCCTTCTCTGACCCAGGTTAGAATTTGGCTCTAACACCCTGAGTAGCTTGCTGACTTTAACTACATTAGTTGAATGCCATTGATACATCTGCAGCCTTGTTTCTGAGAGCACACCAGATTGTACCAAGCATTCTCAGGATCTCATGTGCCAACAGAGCTGTGTTGAACTATTAATATTCAAAAAGTGTACGCTGTATGACTAATATTTCTAATAAATATATTTTGTTTCTGTCTATGAATTTTTGCCAGTGACATTTATTAATATTTTCTCCAAGTGCCAAGTTTACCTTCAGTCTGTTTTCAAACCAGTGTCTTTCTGTCCTTAGTCCTCATTGGGCAGTGACACTCCCCACCCCAGCCACTGCAGCTGGTCTTTCCTGGCATTACTAGAAGGTGCGAGAAGGTGCTGGGGTCCTTCCCAGTCACAGCCTTCTTGCTGTGACTGTGGTCTCCTGTGAAAACCGTCCTTCAGGGCTCAACAGAATGCTGCAGAGGTGTGCAGATGTGCACACAGCAGCCCCCCTCTGCAGGCCATTCTGCTCAGTGACTGAATGCCCCCGAAGGTGTTAGGCAGGATTAAAGGGGCAGCCCTGGCCGAGTGGCTCAGTTGGTTGGCGCACCCTTCTGTACACCAAAAAGTTGTGGGTTCAATTTCCAGTCAGAGCACACATCTAGGTTGTGGGTCCAATCCCTGGTCCATGTCCGGGAGGCAACTAATGGATGTTTTCTCTCTCACATTGATGTTCTTCCCTCTTTCTCTCTCTCTCTTTTCCTTATTCTTCCTCTAAAATTAATAGACATTTTTTTAATTTTATAGAAGATTAGGAACGCTAACTTTCAGTCAAGATGGAGGCATAGGTAGATATGCCTCACCTCCTCTCAGAACCATAAGAATTACAACTAACCTCAAAACAAAAAATACCCAGAACTGCCAGAAAATCAAATGGTATGGAAGTCCAACAACCAAGGATTTAAAGAAGCTACATTGATCCAGACAGGTGGGAGGGGTGGAGAGAATGCAGTGTGACATGGAGAGGCAGTGGTGGCAGAAGAGGTGGTCACACAATCATTTATGGTTGATAAAAAATTGGAAGGGATACCTTGGGAGCCAGTGATCCCAGCCATAAGCCAGACTGCACAGCCCAGGGTTCCAGCTCCAGGAAGATAAAGCCACAAAACTTTTGGATGTTAAAACCAGTGGGGTCGCTGATTCGATTCCCCAGCCAGGGCTCGTAATGAGGTTGCAAGCCAGGTCTGCAGCCGGAGGCAAGTGAAAGGCAACCATACACTGATGTCCCTCTCCCTCTCTGCCTCTCTCCCTTCCCCTCTCTCTAAGAATAATAAATAAAATCTTAAAAAAAAAAAAAGCAGTGGGGTTTGGGGCAGTGGAATAAACTGATTTCTCAGGAGAGGCCATTTAAAGGGCCCTCAAGGACTTCGAGCATACACAGACCCACTCTGGGAATCACCACCAGGGCAACAGCTGGAAAGATGCCAGTTGCGAAGGGAAGTAGGTGAAGTGACTAGAAATGGAGCAAGTGCTGGGCAAACCTCGAGAAACCAGGCAACAGCAGTCTCTTCTCAAAACCTTCACACAGACACACACACAGCCACAAAGCAGTGAAGTGAGTTACCCCATCCTGGTGATTACCTAAGGCTGTGCCCCATAGAACTTAACAGGTGTGCAAGAGAGGGGGCCAAATCAACTCTACCTAATACACAGAAACTAACACCAGGAGGCTGCCAAATTGAGGAGACAAACATGGCCCAAATGAAACAATAGTTCAAAACCCTGAAAAAGAACTAAGCAAAATGGAGATAGCTAACCTGTCAGATGCAGAGTTCGAAATACTGGTGGTAAGGATGCTCGGAGAACTCATTGCATATAGTAAAAATACAAGGGAAGAAATGAAGGTTAGGGGAAAAAGTCAAATAAAAATCTACAGGGAAACAAGAGTGAAGGGGAGGCAGTTAGGATTCAAATCAGTAATTTGGAACATGAGGAAGAAATAAACATTCAACCAGAACAGAAAGAAGAAAACAAGAATTCAAAAAAATGACAGTAGAGGAAGATTCTGATAAATCTCCAAACATGCCAATGTTCAAATCATAGGGATGTCAGAAGGAGAAGAGGAAGAGCAAAAAATTGAAAATTTATTTTAAAAAGATAATGAAGGAAAACTTCCCTAATTTGGTGAAGGAAATAAGCATACAAGTCCAGGAAGCACAGAGTCCCAGACAAGCTGGACCCAAAGAGGACCACACCAAGGCAGATCATAATTAAAATGCCAAAGGTTAAAGATAAAGAGAATCTGTCCTGGCTGGTGGCTCAGTGGATAGACACCAGCCTGCGAACCCAAAGGTCGCTGGTTCAATTCCCAATCAGGGCACATAACCAGATTGCAAGCCAGGTCTCCAGCCAGGTGTGTAGCTGGAGGCAGGTGAAAGGCAACCATACATTGATGTCTCTCTCCCTCTCTGCATCCCTTCCTTCCCCTCTCTCTGGAAATAATAAAATCTTTAAAAAAAAAAAAATCTTAAAAGCAGCAGGTGAAAAGAAGATAGTTACCTACAAAGGGGTTCCTGTAAGACATCTGACTTCTCAAAAGGAACTTTACAGTCAAGCAGGGACTGGCAAGAAGTATTGAAAAGTGAAGAAAAGCAAGGACCTACAACCAAGATTACTCCATCCATCAAAGCTATCATTTACAATGGAAGAGCAGAGTAAGTGCTTCCTAGACAAGGTAAAGCTAAGGGAGTACATCATCACCAAGCCATTATTATATGAAATGTTAAAGGGACTTAAGAAAAAGATCAAAACTATGAACATTAAAATGACAACAAACTTACAACTATCAACAACGGAATCTAAAAAATAAAAGCAAAAACATACTAAGCGAACAGCCAGAACAGGAACAGAATCATAGACATGGAGGGGGAATGGGGAGAATGGGGGAAAGGTGCAGGGGTTAAGGAGTGTAATCGATAGGAACAAAATAGGGAGATGTAGAAAATGGAGAAACCAAAGAACATACACAATCCATGGACGTGAACTAAGGGGGGAATTGTTGGAGGGAAGGGGGGTACTAGGCCAAGGGAGGCAAAGGGGAAAAAAATTGAGACAACTGTAATAGCATAATCAATAAAATATACTTTAAAAAATATTAAGAAGGCAGTGTTAATGTGAATTTTAACTGATGGGATGCTGGTGTGTTCTGACACCAATATGTTGTGCATACCGATTGATCAGGTGGTGTGTGGCTATTCAGGGGTCACTCTGGGGCCACATTCTTATATAACCAGCCATGTGGAGTCTGCCTGTCCTAGAATCATCACTTCTCCCTCCCCCTTCCTGGAAGCAACACTGTCCCTGGTCTCTCTCTCCTGAGGAGCTCTGCATCTTCTCAAGTGGCTCAGTCTCTGACAAGAACTTAATGCAGTGTCCCAGGCACAGGCCACCACCCCCTTTCCTGAGGAGCTGGATAGTGGTGGCACTGATCCAGGAAATAACAGGCTCTGTTAGTTCAGCATTGACTGCTTGCAGCTGTGTTCAGCTGCTCAATCTTCACACAGGCATGGGTGCATGTGTACACATGCACACATGCATGAGCATTTGGTAGGTGGCCAGTGTCTCCACTTACAAATTGATCACTCCCATAGTTTCCTGTTGTTTGGGGCCTATCAGTGAGGCCTGGACCCTCAGAATGACACATGTCTCCTGACGTTCATGTACCACATATTGTCATGGCTCATATGTGTTCAATCAGGTATCAGTCAAGAGAGTCCCACTGATGCTGAGGTACTGTGGCATCTGTTTGTCTCCAGGTCTGTGGATGGGCTCTAAGCTGCTGCGGAGGATTGGCAGCTCCAGGCCACGGCCCTGGCCCCTCGGCCCCGGTGCACAGCCAGACCCCTCTCCAGGTGCCAGGATGCTCCTCTACTCCCACACCCCACTTCAGTCTGACCCCTGAAGGCAGGACCAACGTTTCCATTTGCTCACAATACTTCAACCTTCTGGATGATTGTTGCTGGGTGAATCATTGTTGCTTAATTGGTGGAAGCATCCAACAGTGACACTGAACTCATGTTCTGACTTGGAATTAATTCCCCCTTGAACTCGAGAACAGAGGCCTCAGCATCCATTGCAGTCTCGGTGCCAAAGGTTGGTCTTGTGAACAGTCATTTCCAGCATGTTCCAGCTTGACAGTAAAAATCCTAGAACCGCATATGGAAAGAAACTTGAAACCTGAAGATCATTTTTCCTTCTGTTTTAAAAAGATGTGCGTTGTATTTATTGGGGTGACATTGGTTAATAAAATTATATAGGTTCAGATGTACAAATCTATAATACATCTGTATATTGTGTTATGTGTGTACCACCCCAAGTCTAGTCTCCTCCTATCACTATTTATCCCCCTTTATCCTCTCCTACCTCCCCCCAACCTTCTCCCTCTGGTAATCACCATAGTGTTGTCTGGGATTTTGTTTGTGTGTTTGTGTGTTTGGTTGGTTGGTTGGTTGTTTAATCCCTTCACCTTTTTCACCCAGTCCCCAACCCCCCTACTCTGACAGCTGTCAGCCTGTTCTCTTTATCAGTGAGCCTGTTTCTATTTCATTTGCTTACTAATTTTGTTCATTACATTCCACATATAAGTGAAATCATATGGTGTTTGTCGTTCTCTGACTAGCTTATTTCACTTAGCATAATGCTCTCCCAGATCCACCCGTGCTGTTGCAGAAGGTGAGATTTTTTTTTCACAGCTGTGGAATATTCCATTGTGTAAATGTACCCCAGCTTTTTTATTTACTCATTTACTGATGGGCTCTTGGGCTGCTTCCAAATCTTGGCTATTGTATCTAATGCTGCAATGAACATAGGGGTGCATGTATTTTTTTGAATCCATGTTTTAGGTTTCTTCAGATATATTCCCAGAAGTAGAATTACTGGTTCATAAAGCAGTTCCATTTTTAATTTTTTTTTATTTCATTATTTTTAGAAAGAGGGGAAGGGAGAGAGGCAGAGAGGAAGAGAGACATCAATGCATGGTTGTGTTTCACCTACCTCCAGCCACAGACCTAGCTGGAGACCTGGCTTGCAACCTGGTTATGTGCCCTGGCTGGGGAATCGAACCTGTGACCTTTGGGTTCGCAGGCCAGTGCCTTATCCACTGTGCTACCAGCCAGGGCTCATTTTTAATTTTTTGAAGAAACTTCATGCTGTTGTCCACAGTGGCTGAACTAATCTGCATACGGGTTCCCTTTTCTCCACATCCTCGCCAGCACTTGCTGCTTACTGATTTATTGATGATAGCCGTTTTGACAGGTGTGAGGTAATATCTCATTGTGGTTTTAATTTGCATCTCTGATTATTAGTGGCAATGAACATCTTTTTATATGCCTATTGGCTATCTATATGTCCTCTTTAAAGAATTGTCTATTCAAGTCTTTTGCCCATTTTTTAATTGGATTGTTTGTGGTTTTTTTGGTGTTGAGTTGCATAAGTTCTTTATAAAATTGACATTAACCCCATATCATATGTATCAGTGAGTATGGTCTCCCATTCTGTGAGATGTCTTTCTTTGTTTCTCCACCCCCCCCCCTAACTTTTGATGGTTTCCTTTGTTGTGAGAGCACTTTTTAATGTGATGTGGTCCCAGCTTTCTATTTTTTCTTTTGTTTCCCTTGTCCAAGGAGATATATCAGAAAAAAACATTGCTACAAGAAATGTTTGAGATTTTACTTCCTATGTTTTAAGATTTTTGTGGTTTCAAGTCTTACATTAAAGTCTTTAATCCATTTTGAGTTTATTCTTGTGTATGGTATAACAAGGTGGCCTAATTTTAATTTTTTTGGCTGTATCTGCCCAATTTTCCCAACAAAATTTAATAAGTAGACTATCTTTACCCCATTATATGTTCTTGCCTCCTATATCAAATATTAATTGAACATCAAGGCATGGATTTACTTCTGAGCTGTCTGTTCTGTTCCGTATATCTATATATCTGTTTTATGATGGTACCATGATGTTTTCATTACTGTTGCCTTTTAGTGTAGTTTGATATTAAGTAGATGGTACTTGCAACTTTGTTATTCTTTCTCAAGACTACTGAGGCTATTTGGGATCTTTCGTGGTTCCATATAAATTCTTGGGATATTTGTTCTCATTCTGCAAAATACACCATTGGTATTTAGATAGGAATTGCGTTGAATATATGGATTGCTTTGGGTAGTATAAACACTTTAATGATGTTAATTCTTCCTGCTCGTGAACATGATATATGCTGCCACCGATCGTATCTCCTCAGTTTCTTTCTTCAGTATCTTACAATTTTCTGAGTCTTTTACCTCCTTGGTTAAACTTATTTCTAGGTATCTTATTTTTTGTGGTAGTTGT
Source organism: Noctilio leporinus (assembly GCA_004026585.1). NCBI lineage: Eukaryota > Metazoa > Chordata > Mammalia > Chiroptera > Noctilionidae > Noctilio > Noctilio leporinus. The sequence goes on along the minus strand of PVIW01005250.1, from coordinate 14,177 downwards.
AAATTGGATATTTTTATTGGTTTCTCTTCCCAATAGTTCATTATTGATATATAAAAATGCCACTGATTTCTGAATATTAACTTTGTATCCTGCTACTTTACTGAGGTCACTTACCTGTTTTAGTAGGGTGTGTGTGTGTGTGGCCATTAGGGTTTCCTGTATACACATACAGCATCATATATACTTATTTCTTTCCAATTTGGTTGCCTTTTATTTCTTATTTTTGTCTGATTGCTGAGGCTAGGACTCCAGTACTGTGTTCAATAAGAGTAGTGAAAGTGGACATTCCTGTCTTGTTCCAGATCTTAAGGGAAACACATGTAGATTTGCCTGTTGAGCATGATGTTGGCTGTGAGTTTGTCACCTGTGGCCTTTATTACGTTGAGGTGTGATCCCTCTATTCCCACTCTGCTGAGAGTTTTTATCATAAATGAGTGCTAGATTTTAACAAATGCTATTTCTGTTTCTATTGACATGATGACATGACTTTTATGTTTATGGAATATATCATATTTATTGATTTGTGGGTATTATACAAACCTTGCATCTCTGGGATCTTAGGCGCTCACCAGGCTTGGACAAACAGTGTTAGCCAGGTTGAAGGAGACTCAGGTATGGCCCCCAACATGCTCCTGCAGGCTTGGTCAGGGAGGGCTCAGCAAAGGCACTTCGTCTGGCAGAAAGCTGTCCCCAAGCTCTGGCCTTGATGCCAAACACACCACTTCTTTCCTGTATGTCCCTGGGGCCTTTTAAATTGCTGCCCCAGCAAGTAAGTGCATGTGTTGGCCTTTGAAGAGGAACTGCCAGGGACTCCAGAAGCCCTCTGGCTCACTCAGCCACAACCCCTGCTGGTTTTTACGGCCAGAAATTCTGAGGATTCTCTTTCTGCCTCTCAAACCCTGGGCTGGAGGTCTGGGACCCCTCACTCCTCAGTGGAGACTCAGCAGCCAAGATATCCCTCCCAATTTTTATCCAGAGGCCACAGCTCATTCGCTGTCTCTACCCCTCCTACCAGTCTCAGTGTGGCTTCTTCTTTATATCTTCAGTTACAGGACTTCTGTTCAGATAGTCTTCTGGTGGTTCTGAATGATGGTTGTTCTGTAGTTGTCATTTTGATGTGGTGGTGAGAGGAGGCGCACAGTGTTTACCTACTCTGCCATCCTGACTGGAACTCTCGAAGATGTTCACAATTTGATCAAGATAATGCAGCTTGGAACAGGCAAAGCAAGAATTGGAATTCAATCCCTGACCTGTGTGGCTCAGTGGGTTGGGCATCATCTCACAAAGCCATGGGTCACGAATCCCAGTCAGAGCACCTGCCTGACTTGCAAGTTTGGTCTCTGGTCAGAATGCATGCAAGATGTTTCTCTCCCTCTCTTCCTCCCCACTTCTTCTCTCTCTCTCAAAATAAATGAGTAAAATCTTAAATTAAAAAAAAAAAAAAAAAAAAAGGAACCCAAGCAGTCTGGAACCAAAACCTGCACTTCCAGCTGCCATTCAATACTCGGCCACCTGCCACCTGCTGTGGGGAGGAAGAGCATGTGGGAGAGCCTGCCTGGAAGGGAAGCTGTCTGAGGCACTTGCTGTGATTTCCTGTTTGAAAAATAACTAAATGCCCCTGCCTGGTGAAAGTTAGAAAGAACTTCCTGCATTGAGACCTCAAATGCATCTTAACCAAAAGATGAGTTTGTGCATAAGCTCCGTTTTCTAAGGGCAAACAAGGTCATGTGTTCAAGGACAGGTCCATGACCAGCCTCCAACCCCCCAGATCCATTCCATCTGCCAAGACAGTGCCACATGTCCCCATCCAAGCCACTGCTGACAGGGAGCAGGGTGACCTGCTGCGACTTGCCCTGGGGATGAGGGGGCCTGTCCTGAACAAAGCTGGCACTCTGCTAGCCTGGGCCTAGGTGGCCCCACATGCCGGCCTCAGTCACTGCAGACGTCTCAAGAAGAGGACAGTGACACCTTTCAGCATCTTCAGGTTCCCAAGGGATGTGTTATGAGGTCTCTTTTCCAGGAGCAGGCTGGACCTGCACAGGAAAGTCCTCTGCAGTCCTCACCACGACCAGGGTCGAGAGGGGCTCATATAGGCTCAGTGCCCTGCTTCCCACAGACTGGACCTGGCTGGCTTGGAGTGTGGGTGCCAGGTCTACACCTCAGGCCTGTGGACACTCTTGCCCCCCACAGTGAGATGCCCTGGTGGGAAATGACCCTTTCCACAAGGGACCTCTGAGCCCTGTGACAGCTGGAGGGATCTGGGCTGCCTGCCCAGAGTGGCCCCCCTGGCTGCATGTGAAAGGTTCTGCACTTCCTGGATGGCCTTCCCTGGAAGCCAGTGCTGACAAGGGTGCCCTTATTTGGGGATGACTGCTCTTTTCCACAAGAATTGAAAAGAAGGTGGCTCTTGTGAATATGGTCCCTGGTGGCCCTGGCCATCCAGCATCTTCTCTCCCAAGCTCCTGCCTGGGTCCTCACTTCAGGTCTTTCTGGAGGCTTGGCCCTGAGTCCAGCAAAGGCTGAGGGAGAGCTACATTGGCGGGTGTGGACAGAGTTGCTGCTGCAGCCTTGCTGTGGCCTCCACTGGGGTTCCTGGCACCCCCATTGCACAGGCCGTGGTCAGCCCTCAGCCCAACCCAGCCCCATCTCTGCTGTGCGTCTCCCCACATTGAGGCAGCCCCTGTGGGGCTTTTGGGCCTCTACTCTCCTGGGTCTTGTCCTCTTTGGTCTCCCTCTAGTCCTGGTTCTCTGCCACTCCAGGTCCCTTAGAAGCCTTAGCTTACACCAGGGGTATCAAACTCATTTTCACCGGGGTCAGCAAGTGACTGGGGCCAGAGGGACCAAAAGGGATGCCAAGCAGGGGGAAGGGGAGGAGAGAGCTGGCAGCCAGTTGGATGCATAGTTGGGGAGAGACCTGCTGTTCCCAACCCCCACCATAAACACACACCTTTCTCCATGAAGGAATGAGGTGAATGTTCTCAGCAACATCAGCTGTAGCATGACCCCAGGGATATTTTCAATTAGTCTAAGCTTGAAATCTTTTAAATCAGAAAACCTTTCAAAAGCATTTCTGTCAGTCTCCTGATGAAGGGATGAAATGCTGTTTTGCAGGCCAAGTAGGTTCCTGGCTGCCTGCAGGCCCTTTCCACCCCCACCCCACAGCCTTGCACCGACTGGAGGCTCTGAACACAGAGCGAAGCTGTGCACTACAAGGCTTTTGTGATATCTTTTATTTTGAAGGCTTCACATGTTTATTTGAAGCCTTAAAAATGTTTAGAAGTCTGTATTCTCTTCATGACATATCAGTGGTAGTTACTAAAAAAAAAAAAAAAATGCCCCTGCTGGTGGCTCAGTGGATTGAGCACCAGCCTGCAAACCCAAAGGTCACTGGTTCCATTCCCAGCCAGGGCACATAACCAGGTTGCAAGCCAGGTCTCCAGCTGGAGGCACGCAAAAGGCAACCATATATTGATGTTTCTTTCCCTTTCTTCCTCCCTCCCTGCCCCTCTCTCTAAAAATAATGATTAACATCTTTTTTAAAAAATGATTTTCCAAAAAAAATCTTTGAGTAAAATTGACATGCCAGGAAGGTACCTCATATCATCATACTGCTATGTTCCTGTGGAGTTGAGAACCAGCAGGTGGGTGGGACCCCTTTGGCCCCTCGGGACATGAGCCCAGCTGGAGACCCACCACAGCCAAAAGGTGAGTCCCAATTATATAACTGCAGGCATCTTGGAAGCAGAAATTAGGGGGTGCATGGTAATCCCCTCCTCAGACTTCCTTTTAGCCTGTTTCTAAGAAGGTCCTGTCTGAAATGGCTTGCACGTGGTCACAGAGAGCCAGCACTGGATTCCAGGACCTTTCACGGGCCTTCCTGTCCTCCTGCTGTCAGCCAGAGTCCACCTGAGTTTCACAGTCCAGGTGCCCAGCCCCCTCCCCTACTCCATTCCATCTTGGCTTCTGTCTACAGACTTGGAAACCTGCTTCTCAGCAGACGGGTCTCTTTCCCACAGCTTGGCCCACAGAGCGTGTTATTAGACCTTTGGATTTTTGCTGACCTGGTAGGTGAGAGGTGGTATTGGAATTTAGTTTCAATTTGTATTTTCTTACGAATGAGGGTAAATATGCTTTAAAATCCTTTTCCTGTGAATGGCCCATACTTCTCACTGAGAGTCTAGAAGTGTTATCCTGGAGCTTGAGATGAAAATAGTTTCCTCAGCTTAGCTTTTACTTACGGTGGTTGGTTGGTTTTTGCCCCATGGAGAATTTTTATTTTCAACTCCTCTTTTATGTCTTTGGATTTTAAGTCAAAGCTAGAAAGTCCTTCCCTGTTCTAAAGTTATAAAGGAATGCTCCAAGGTTTTCTTCCAGAACTTTCATGCTTCTATTTTCAATCCTTGGTACATTTGGGATTTATCATGGTGTACATGTGGGGAACAAGTTGATATCCTTTTAAATAAGTATATTTACTTTTTTCCATAGTAATATAGCTCATGGGTAAAAATCAAGTTGTATTTAAGCAGTCCCCTGCTCTGGCCACCCCCAATGAGATGGCTCATTAGCCATCTGCCAGTTTCTCCAAAGGTCCATTAGCTATTTACCTCCTTATTTACAAACTGTAACTTGCCCGGTCCTATTGTCACTTTATCAATTTTAAGCATGCTCTGTCATTACGTTAGCTGGGAATTTGAGTCTCCTACCTCCACCCCACGGCCTTGACCACAAATGCCTGTGGTGTCTTGTCAGTACCAGCAGATTGGTTACTGGGCCACTGGTGCTAGGATTTGACTGTCTTCTAGTTCTCTCTTTTCAAAATAATAATAATAATAATAATAATAAGGTTTTATTTATTAGTGAGAGGGGAAAGGAGGGAGAAAGAGAGGGTGAGAAATGTTGATGTGTGACAATAACTTCAATTGGTCTCCTCTCACACACCCACAGCTGGGGACCTAGCCCAAACCCCAGGCATGTGCCCAGACCAGGAATCAAACCAGTGACATTTCAGTTTGCAGGCCAGGTCTCAATCCACTGAGCCACATCAGCCAAGGCTTTAAATTTTTTTTTTCTTCCATTTTTCAATAAATGACCTGATTTAGTCATTATTACCTCGTTTCAAAAGTATAAAAACCAAACAGATTAGAGGGTTAGACATGAAAGTGAGGTACTCATTTTTTTTCTCCAAAGCATTTTTTTCTAATAACTCCCACAATCTTACCATTTGAAATAGATGCATTTGTTTGTGAAGAAGCAACACCCAGTGTTTGTTTTCTCTACTTCAGAGATTTTGGCCTCAAATTTCTGAGAAACCCCCGGACTCATGTGCCAGGCGGTGTCCCAGGTGCAGGAGGCGTAGTAGTAGACATAGAGTAGACTCAACCTGGGCCCTTTCGGAACTCATGTTGTGGTAGGGGAGACTAGAACCAGAGGGAAACACAAAATGATAGTACTGGTAAGGGCCAGGAAGAAAATCAAGGGAGTGGGGCGGCGCAATGATGGTGGGGGTCGGGGACTTGAGAGTCCTGTGAGGGCAGGTGCTGTTCTAGGTAGGACAGTGAAAGAAAGTTCCTTTTGAGTAGGTGACAGATCTAAACAGAGGGGAGGGCACTGAGGGGCTGGGGAACAGAATGAGCCCAGTCTCTGCTCTAAGACCTGCAGGCTGTGCTCGTGTGGGGGCAGGGCAGGGGGACTTGTGTGCTGAGGGTGTGGCAGGGAGGCCAGTATGAACGGCAGGGACAGTGGGTAGGTAAGAACCTCCCAGGCCTTATTGGAATGCTTTGGAGGGTTCTGAACAATGTCCCATTTACATTCCTAAACATTTTTTTTGAGGCCAAGCAGAGATGTGGCTGTAGAGGGATAAGAATGTAAAAATAAAATAAAGTGAAAGCAATAAAATAAAGCTTGGCAGAGACAACCCTGCAGTAGGTCAGGTCAGAGGTAAGGAAGCTGAGCGGGATAATAGGAAGGTAGTTGAGTAGAAGCAGGCAGATTCCCAGCAGAGCTGGCACATGTCTGGAGTGACTGAAGAGACACCAAGGATGTCAGTGGTGAAGGAACATCTGTTGAACCCAGGCCACTTGCTGAACTGGAGGAGACAGGAGGGATAGAGAGGGTTGGGGGATCTGGAGTCAGGTTTCAGGTGTCTTTCTACATCCAACGGAACCATTGGGCAGAAGATGGTTCCTGGGGTCTCCAACACAGAGCAGCTGGCAGAATAAGGGAACTCAGCCCAGGAGCCACTGGGAATGAGGAGGATGGGTAGCCTGGGCACTATGGACCATAGCACCTGGGAGCCAGTGCTTCAAAAGTGAGGAAGTGACAGGCTGTGACAGCCATGGCTAAGAGAAGGGTTGAATTTGATGAGCACTGAGAAGTGGCACTGGATGTGGCAAGATGTAAGCTGCTGGTGACTTTAGCAGATGGTCTCAGGGCTGGGACGGGGACCCCAGGCTGATAGAGGGGCGAGAATGAAGTGGAGGCCAATGAAGACCTGGCTGTGGGTGAGTTTCATTGTAAACAGGAACCGAGAGAAGGAGAAATCCTGGAAGGTCTGTGAGGTCAGAGAGGGTCTCTCACTTCCATTTTCTTGGGAGAATACAGCACAGCTGCCCAGGACAAGAGGGTGTGTGGCTACAGGGGCCAGGGGCAATGGGAAGACGGATTCCTGCGGTGTAAGGGCCTGAGGGTCAGCGAGGCCGGACATGGGAGAGGGTGGGCTACAAAATCCCACGCGAGGCTTCCAGAGGCCAGGGCAGTGGGAAGGCTGGGACTGGGAACAGTGGCTGTGCTCACAGGTGGACAATGCCTCTATCTTCACAGCTGGTGGAGCTGCACAAGGGCCCAGGGGCCTGAACCCCAGCTGGGTGGGGTGGGGGTACCTCAGAGGAAGTGGGCTGGAGGGGAGGCTGTGGCGGGACTGGAGTGCCTGGAGCAGACCCTCGCAGCAGTTCAGCAGGGCAGGGACTGCCAACTGGGACATGAGGGTGAAGATGAGGCAGGTGGGCTGGAGGGAAGAGCACAGACCTGGAAGTTGGAAAACAGACACATGAGAATTCATGGAAAGATGCTGCAGAAGCTGCCGAGAAGGATGGCTGGAGATTTTGGTGAGAGGAAAGGTCGGGGTGGGGCCTAAAAGCCTTGCTGGAAGTGGCTGGAGTGACGGAAGGGTGAGCAGGTGATTGCAGTAAGAAAGGCAGATGGAGTGTGGGCTGAAGGCATGCTCCTCAGAGAGGAAATGGTTCATGATTAGGGAAGGAGGGGTAACACTGTAGGAGATTGAGGAAGGGAACCGGGTCTGCTACTGTCCTCCAGGACGCAGGGCTGGCCTGTGAGAGAATCAGCCCCTCTGGAAAGACATGCCAAGGAGCTGAGGTGGGGTGGGGTGGGGTGGGGTGGGGGCAGCTTCCGAGCGAGAGGGTAACTGGAACATTTAGTGAAGAGGCCAAGTGTCATTTTCTGGTGACACTGTCAGTTCCCAGTGGTCCAGTAGAAACCTGGGATAAGGAAGAGGTGGACTCTTGGGTCAGATAAAGGAAAATTTTGAGCCATATGGGGGCCATAACACTGTGGATCAGGAGGGGCCATCCAGTCCAGACCTAGAGAGTCCAGGAGTCCTTTCTAGAGTAGCAGGTAGCACGGAGCCCAGGGAGGGTCCCAGCCGTGTGTCCAGGCTGTAACATGAGTCACCCAGGAAGGTGCTCACTGAACGTGTTGTTCTTTGCGAGCTCCCAGAGGACCGGCCTGTTTGGGTGGGGGTTCCTTCCTTGTGGAAAAAAGCATGTGCTTACTTCCTTCTGTCCTGTCTCAAAAGCCACCGTGATGCCTTCCCTGACCCCAGCGGCACGAGTCACTCAGGCCAGAAGTAGAAGTATGGTCTCTCCACACCGTGGGATGTGGCTCAGTCTTAAACAGGACACTCATGCTCCAACATGGATGAACCTGGAAGGCATGCCAAGAAAAACAATCGAGACACAAAAGACAGATTGTGTATGATTCCACTTACACAAAACTCCTAGATACGTCACATTCACAGAGACAGCACGTGGAAGGGCGGCTGCCAGGGCTGGGGCAGGGGACTGGGGAGGGAGTGTTTAATGAGGACAGAGGCTCAGTGTGCAGATATGAAAGTTCTAGAGTTGATGGTGGTGATGTTTGCATAACAGTTTGAACATATTTAATGACACTGAACTGTATATTTAGAAATGTTTAAAATGGTTTCTTTAAAAACTCAATGTAAGGAAACCAAGGTTACCCTACGGCCTGATGGCCACACATTGAACCAGAATCTGTCCCCTGACCATGGTGTTTTGCAAAAGACTCTGGCCTTGGAGGAGGAATACAGGTGGGCTGTCACTTGAGATGCCAGCCCCACAGGCTGCCCCGGGGCAGGGCCTGTGCTGGGACCTGGGGCCCTCACACACAGAACATCTGCATCCTCATTCCAACACTCAGCAATCACACGAAGACCTCTGAGTCCCTGAGGGTGGGGACTTGCCCCAGGTGCAGCTGGGGACTCTGGGCTGAGCTTAGGTTCAGTTAAAAAGTGCTCACCTGCAGCAGGCCTGACACCTGTTATTTTCCTGACTTCAACCTCAAGTGTCAAGTCTCAGAACTGTCATTAAGTGTACAGATTTCTTCACTTAAAGAATATAATGTCTGCTGAGCTCCTTCCTTTTTACTTGAGCGTTGGTTCAGGGCTGGCCCAGCAGGGCTCTTTGGATACCTGACAGGATTCCTTGTGGAGAACCTTGCAGAGCAGAACAAGGCTGAAAACATGCTGGGCAAGGATAATGAAGGAAAACACACTGCCAGATAGCAACCATGCTGGAAAGATGTGGGACTTTTCAACAGTGCAGAACCAGCCCAAAGAGAGAGAAAAGAGGTTCATGAATCAGCACAGAGCCCAGAAACGCATCGGTCCTAGGATGGGCACAGGGGATCTGAGCAAGGAGGCATTCCCACCTGCAGGGAGGGGACACTGTCACTGCAGCCAGCAGGCCACAGTCCCCACACGAGAGAGCTGGTGCTGGTCACTGGTGCTGGGGAAGGAGACAGATTAGATTCTTGCTCTCTAAATAAGACACAAAACCTGGAATGGGAAAGAAAGAGACTGATGTGCTTAGCCACATAAAATGAAAAACTTCTGTGTGACAAAAGACACAAAATGAAGAGATTAAACTTGGACTGGGGGAAAACAGATTGGGGAAAAACATTGGTGATACATAGTATTCACTGCATAGTAGTAATTGATATACAAAGAGCTTTTGAAATGGGTAAGATGAACAATCAGTCAAAATATGGATTCCCATAGCCCTGGCTGGTAGCACAGTGGATAAGGTGCCGGCCTGCGAACCCAAAGGTCGCAGGTTCGATTCCCCAGCCAGGGCACATAACCAGGTTGCAAACCAGGTCTCCAGTCCAGTCTGTGGCTGGAGGCAGGTGAAACGCAACCATACATTGATGTCTCTCTCCCTCTCTGCCTCTCTCCCTTCCCCTCCTTCTAAAAAAAATAATGAAATAAAAAAATCTTAAAAAAAAAAAAAAAAAAATATGGATCCCCAGACAGTTCTTAGGAAAAAATCCAAAGTTTGGTAAAAATTAAAAGAAGCTTAACTTCTTTAGAAAGTAAAGAAATGTAAGTTAAAGCACCACCAATATATAGTCATTTACTTAACAGATTTGGAAGAAATTTAAAAAACTGATAATATCCTATGTTTGCAAAATTATGCAGAAATGGATACTCTTGTACACTATTGGGAGTGGATAAATAAGTAGTATATTTCTAGAGAGTGATTTGATATTAAATGTTCACATAAAAATGTCAAGCATATATGCTCTTGCTGGTGGCGCAGTGGATAGGCACTGTTCTGCAAACCCAAAGGTCACTTGTTCGATTCCCAGCCAGGGCACAAAACCAGGTGGCAACCCAGGTCTCCAGCCAGGTCTGTAGCTGGAGGCAGGTGAAAAGTAACTGTACATTGATGTAAAAACAAAACAAACAAACAAACAAAACCCTCAAGCATATAAAGTTTTGATAGAGTATTCCCATTTCTGAAAATTTTACCCTGCAGAAGTACTCATGGATATTCAAGAAGAGCTATGGGCAACAGCAACAGCAGGAAGTCCTGGTTGCAGCCCTGGCTGGTGGCACTGTGGATCAGGTGTTGGCCTATGAACCCAAAGGTTGCAGGCTCGATTCCCCAGCCAGGGCACATAACCAGTTTGCCAGCCAGGTCTCCAGTCAGGTCCTTAGTTGGAGGCAGGTGAAAGACAACCATACACTGATGTTTCTCTCCCTCTCTGCCTCTCTCCCTTCCCCCTCTCTCTGGAAATAATAAAATCTTAAAAAAAAAAAAATACTACAATCAATGGTAAATGTGTTTAAAGAAGAAGAAGAAGAAGAAGAAGAAGCCCTGGTTGCTGTGGCTCTGTGTCATTCCACAGACCTTAAGGTCACTGGTTCAATTCCCAGTTGAGGGCACATGCCTGTGTTGCAGGTTCCACCCCCAGTCGAGGTGCATGCAAGAGGCAACCAATCTGTTTCTCTCCCTTTCTTTCTCCTTCCCTTACCCTCTCTCTAAAAATAAATAACAATTTCTAAAGAAGTAACAGCAAAAAATAATGGCAATAAACTAGGAATTTCCATGAACAGAAGAGCCATAAAAAATAAGTTGTGCCCCCTGATTGGTGTGGCTCAGTTGGTTGTATCGTTCTCCTATACACCAAAAGGCTGGGGGTTTGCTGCTCAGTCAGGGTGCATGCCCCGGTGGCAGGTTTGGTTCCCAGTCAGGGCACATATGGGAGGTAATCAATCCGTGTTTCCCTTTTGCATAGCTGTTTCTCTCTTTCTCTCCCTCTCTCTCTAAAATCAATAAATGTTTTTAAAATGTTAAATAAACTGCATGTGCCCAATAATATGAAATACAAGACATCTATAAGAAAGACTGGGGCAAATGTATAATAATACTTGTTAAAAACAGGTTTCTTAACAACTTAGGTAAAGTGTACTTTCATTTTTGAAAATCCTGTATATGTATAAATCTATGTGCTCCATTTCACTAACCCCAGGCCACATCCTTTTCATGTTTTAATAGGCTATGTTGTCACTAGCCTCTTTGATTTATCATATATGGCATTACGTTTGCATAAGCACAGAAACTTATCTGGAACAACGGCCAAAAGTGAAATGTAAAGAACCTATGTTCATAGCAGCACTATTTACAATAGCCAAGTGCTGGAAACAGCCTAAGTGCCCATCAGTGGATGATTGGATCAAAAAACTTTGGTACATTTACACAATGGAATTCTATATAGCAGAAAGAAAGAAGGAACTTGTACCCTTTGCAACAACATGGATGGAACTGGAGAGTATTATGCTTAGTGAAATAAACAAGTCAGCGAAGGACAAATATCATATGATCTCACCCATTACAGGACAATAATGAACAAAACTAACAACAAGCAAAACAGAACCAAATATATGAGTACAGTCAATAGGCCTTAAGTGGTCAGGGGGAATGGGGTTGGGGGGAGGGGGGAGGCAGAGGCAAGGAAGGGGAGCAGCTTAGACAAGAACCTAGTATAAAGCAACCATGGACATGGACAACAGGTGGGATTGACTTTGGGGGGGATGGGTGGGTGGGGAGGGGGACGGAGGGGAGCAAAAAGGCGATGGATGTAATACAACAATAAAAAAAAAAGAAAAAAAAAGTGAACTGTAGGAGGGTTGGATTAGGGAGAGGGGAGAGCACGTTTACTATCTTAAACACTCCTGTAAGTTTATGTTTGTACTATGAGCACATATCACTTCTGCCATATGTAAAACAACACACAACAACAGACAACCAGGTCTGGCCATGGCCAACACCACCCAATTTCATCCTGAGCCCTGAGAGGTCAGTTTTACTTTCCACCTGGACAACCTTTATTCTTAAGGGAACAGCAATTCTCCTTTCCTAATTTCATGATTTTTCCTAGAATCCAAGCTGCCCCCGAGATGTTGGGAAGAACAAAGCAGAGCTGAGTCCCCTCCCCCCTGCCTGGACACAGAGCTTTGGGGTCCCAGATTTCACTCTCATCCATGAGGTCCTGTCTGAATGGATGAGCCAAGTTCTCCTTTGTTCATCCCTGATGGAGAAGTTTGGGCAGCTCTGAATTCTATAGGATGCTTTGCTGCAAGTACCAGAAAGCCTGCACCATGGTGGCTTACGCCTTAGGGAAATGGAAGATGCTGCTGACCCAGAAGCTCAAAACGAGCTGCTCTCGGGGCTGGTGGGGGTGCTTAATGCTTCAACAGGGGACACAAGCTCCTTCCTCCCTCTTCCTGCCACCTTCCATGTGTTGGTCTCACATATTGGCAAGAAGGAGGTCCAAAGCTCCCTGCATGGTTCTTCTTCCACCCTGTTGGCCAGACTTAGTCCCAGGCCCATCGCTTAGACCAGTCACCATCTGTCCCCAGGTATTATGTTCCCTCTATGCTGAGATTCCATTAGCAGCTAGAAGAATTACTGTTGGGGAGCCAACAGCACAGCTGCCACAGGCTCCTCAGTCTTGGTAGTGAGCATTCTGAGCACTTAGTCTGAGGCCGTGTCCCAGACTCCTCAGGGGAGCAGTGAACGGACAGCTATAAATGTAGAATGAGTAACTCAAACGTGTAGGGAAGAGCCAATGATGGATTCTGAAATTTCCTGATGGTTCCTTCATCCTTCTCAGATGATGTGTTTTACAAACCACACTGGTGGAAGAATGACATTTTCCACCTGAGGACTGTGAAATAGGCTACAGAAGAAACAAGTGTCTCATTTCAAATAAAGGACTATAGTCATCTCCAGAGACAGCGCAGTGGTGGGAGCTGGCAAACGTAAGCATTTGGTGGGAAATAGAACAAGCTTCCCACAGAACATGGGGGTTTCACTTTCCCACTGTGGAATGTGGAAGAGGCAGTGGCCTGCCTGGGCCTGAATGGAAATCTCAGCCTGTTCCCCCCAACCTCCTCCCCCAGTGAGGAAAGGCCTTGAGGCTGGGGGTGTGCACTAAGCCCAACAAGAACAGAAGGAGCAGAGCTCTGCACAGTGTTGGAGCCACACAGGCAGGAAGAGGGAAGTCATGTGTTCAGATTTAATTTCCATGGTACTTCACCATGTTACTTTCCCCTGGTGTTATAGCAGAATAAGCAGCAGAAGGGAAACAAAGGTAGGACCCTCACCGTTACAATCTGATAAAGAACTTAATACAGGAGGCTAGAAGCAGAGGGAGACGTGCCTTACCCGCTGACCCAGTCATCCTGAGCCTGGTCCGATAAGGCTGCCGGGCATGCTGAACGACACAAGTGAACTGTGATAGTGCTGGATGGGGGCAGCCCTTGAAAGTCCGTCATCTCTGCTAGCTGGGGAAAGCTTTCATCCCAACGCCTGGAAGGAGGAAGAGGAGGAAGTTCACAGCGCCCAAAGAAAAAGCCCATAAAACAACTTTAACTGCCTGCCTCCCACCATGCAGGCACAATGAACAAATAGGGTCTGGAGCAAGATAAGGATTTGGGATAACAGATCCCCACCCATGCCTAAGTTTGGATAGTCACATCCTCCTAAGAAAAGCTGGTACCACCTTGTCCGTCGATCAATAAGTAACTTCCTCACCCCCACCCCGCCAACTATAGTATATGTCCTCAGAGCAAAGGACTTGCTCTCTTAGCCATGGGGCCTCTGGCCACGCTCTGGGCACTTGTAGTCCTCTGGCCACTGGGCTTCTGGTCACCTTAGGGTAGGCTTGCCACCCTGGCCTTTGGCTATCCTATTTAGTAATAAATTTTGTGTGCACACTAAAAAGGCTCACTGATGTGTAATTCGTTATGGCAATGGTAAGAAGAACCAGGGTTTATCTGGTAACACTGGGATCCCAGTGCTTCAACCACCCACCTTTCCTTAAGCCTGAGTGCAAAGTCATCCGGGGCCACTCTTTCTCCTACTTCAGAAGTCCTCCCAATCAACAAATGGGACTATATCAAATTGAAAAGTTTCTGTTCAGCTAAAGAAAATATTAGCAAAATTCAAAGGGAACCAACTGTATGGGAAAACATAATTGCCAATGATACCTCAGACAAGGGTCTGATCTCCAAAATATATAAAGAACTAATACGACTCAACACCAGGGAGACAGACAGCCCAATTAAAAAATGGGCA